>PVIH01009440.1:19875-82476 GCA_004025045.1 Sigmodon hispidus | reverse complement strand
TCCTCCTCCTCCTCCTCCTCCTCCTCCTCCTCCTCCTCCTAGTCCCTGCTGCCCCCTCCCACTTCTAGCTATCAGTAGGTAGGACTCACTGTCTGATGGAACCACAGCAATCTTTTAAGATGAGAAGGTAGATGAGAAGATGCATTTATAGATGATGAAGTTATCAGAAAGAGCCTGGATTTCCCAGCACGTCTGTTCAGCCACTGAATCGAAATTCACTGTACATCTAAACTGATAGAGGACAGTTAGCACCAAGACCATCTTATAGCTATAAATTGAGACATGGAGAGAATAAGCTCGGCAACTGGTCTAGACACCCTGCCCAGCACAGGATTTTATCATTCAAAGTCAAGCAAGACAGCTGATCCAGAAATCTGATAATTCCAGCATATTTCCCTGCAGCCAGAAGACATCCTAGAACAGAAAAGCCTGCAGACTGAAGGATCCTCAGATTCTTCAATGCACAGATTAAGCCCACAGTGGTTATATGCTGGACCCAAGTCTGTTGACTTTCCTCACCTGCAGCATTAGGACTGAATCCTGGTAACCATCCAGCACTCTGTACATTTCTGCATGCTTTGTCTCAGGAGGACAACTAGAAACTATAACCTCATGGAACAGCATGGCTGTTCTACATTGCCTTTGACAAGCATTTATCATCTTGACTCATTTTGAATCTCTGATATCTCAGGAACCAAGACAGGAGTAAAGGCAGCTAGTATTGTATGTCAGAATCATCACCATGACCACACTACACTTCAGGGTATCTAGATGTGACTCAGCAAGGATGTTGTACAACAGAAAATGTTTTTTGAGACGAGACATAATCAGTGGTGCTTTCAATACTCACTCTAGGAACTCCAAGCAGTCACGCTACACCCAAAGAGAACATAGTATGTATGCAGAAAGTATACACCATTCCACATAAAAGAAAGGAAGGGAGGGAGGGAGGGAGGGAGGGAGGGAGGGAGGGAGGGAGGGAGGCAGAAAAAAGAAAGAGAAAAAAAGCTCCAGATGCATTAATCTTGCAATAAGTAAAGCAGTCTTCTAGCACACCTTTCTTAGGTGTGCTGACCATAACTCAGGCTCTGCCTTTGGAAAAATAATTCTAAAAGTCTTTCTCTTTCATGCTCTGGCTCCTAGTCAAGCATCTCTTCACTCCCTCCCCCACCCCCCATGCTGCCATCATCACATGATTGATCCCTTTCTGAAGATCCTACTAAACTTATTCATTCACATGAAGCTGCTCAGTGTCTGCGGTTTTCACTCATGGCCATTACATTTGATTGCTCCCTCCTGACCCCTAAACTTTTTGGCAACTCTCAGAAAATCTCTAGAATACAACTACTAGGAGTGTGAGTCTTGCAAATTTAGTAAAGTTTAGTATGAGGAAAGGTCTTGCATTTGCTATATTACACATATTGGTTTATTTATTCCACCGATAAAGGTTAAACCCTAGCATGTATCAAGCTCATTGTTTTGGTATGTTATCCACTGAGTCATGCAACAGATCCACTAAGTGAACATTACACATAGACTCATTCTTCTAAATCAAAAATCAAAGTAAGAATAAGTAGCTGACCCATCCAGATGTCATGGGACTTCAAGAAGCTCACAAGCCAGTAGCATACACACACACACACACACACACACACACACACACACACACACACACACCTTACCCACCACACTGACACACACACACCACATATGCACATACATCCACATACACACCACACATATATACACTACATACACATATGCATATACATCATATACATATATATGCATATACATCATATATATATACACACAGAGAGCATAACAAACACACATACACACACACAAACTTCAACACAAGCCACAATGTACTAAATAGATGATTCAGCTTTCAAGGCTCAAAGGAGAGTGTCTGGGAAGCTGCTGGGCTAACCAATAGCAACAAGAAGAACTTCCAGATTAGTGGGTCTTCCAGATTAGAGGGATCCTCTGCACTCTAAACAGATTCAGGATGGCACACCTTAAGGACTGAATCTCAAAACCCACAAAAGAACAAATGTGTAATTGCCAAAGTGTGGAAAAAGAGACCCGCTGACTCCAAGACACCAAGAGGTAGCTGCAGCATGAAGCTCTGGAGCAGAGCAGACAAGGTCACAGCCAGTAAAAATCAGCATGGACCCTGGCCCTTCTCCCCATCCACCCAGATAAAAACCGAGAAAAAAGCTCTGCTCTATCTACAGTGTCAGAATAAAACACTAGTCACTTGATCTGCACACTGCCCTAGGCCACCAACCATGTCCTACCTACCATGGTGCAATGAAGCCATGGGCAGAAAGTAAAAAGGATCAACCACGATGCTTTGCATTCAATAAGTATGGCTCTCACACTGAAGTTACATAAGCTACAAAACAGCTTATGAAGCATCTACCAGCAGTGTGTGCTCAGGTTGCCAATTTCTCCAGCTCCTACTCAGTCTGAGAATCATGGGCAAATTTTCCTTCTGCACCACACAGCCTCAAAAATCTATCTGTGAGCAAACCAGGAATCCAGATGGAGCATAACCTAGGGACAGCAAATCAAACGGATGGCCAAGCAAAGGAAGCCAGGAAATGCATCAATATACAGAAGCTGTTTCAAGGAGAGAAAGAGCTTCCAGATGATATACAGCCCCAAATAAAAAGAAAACATTATTAGATGATCTTATATCTTCAATAGAAGCTAAAAGTGAGGGTCTTCTATGAAATGGCAGCAGAAAGCCAAAACATTAGGCTGAAAGAATATGGTAAAATAAAAAGCCAATGTCTAATCATTGTTAAGACCACTTTTTAAAGTCCCATAAATCCTGCTTCTACCATTAGCTTAGAATGCTCCATCAGTCTTTTTTCTTCATGAAATGCCCATTTCCTGCCTATAAAGATGTTCTTCAAGTCATCCACCTGCACTGATGAAATGATCAGTGATCTAAAGAAACCCTCTCTCATCACAGAATACTGGCCTTGTCTCCAATACATGAGCACAGCTCTGCTGGGGGTAGGGGTGGGGCAGGGGGAGAGAGCTCAGCAGAATTTCTCCTTTATCTTTAAAGTACTTCAGTCCAAAATCAGATTTAGATTCTGGAACTGTCAAATGTTAAAAAAGGAATTAAAGCAGAGATTCTCAGACTTCCTAATGCTGCAGCCCTCCTCATGCTGTAAGGACGCCCCATACAATTACTTTGATGCTACTTCATTATGGTAATTTTATGTTAAATTTATATGGTAAAATATAAATATCTGATATGCAAGATATCTGATCTGCAACCCTCAAAGGGGTTGCAACCTATAGGCTGAGAACCACTAAATTAAATTAACATAAATGTGTTCTTAGGGGGGACAAAAATCACAGATATATCAAAAGAGACAGGAAACTGAGAAATTCATGAGTAATTCCCTGAAAAGCAGTGAGTGTCCAGTGGCTGATGATGTTAAACAGCAAACCAATGGCCACTTGTCCAGGGGACACAAAAGCAAGACCACCTTGATCACCTTTAATGCAAAGAGCTTTGCAACTTTTGTCCCAAACCAGGCCTTTTTGCAATAAAGCATCTTGAGTAAATTGTTTTCATTCTGCTCTAGGGCCCCAGCAAACTCTTAGGCCCTGGACTGGCTGATTTTGTGTGTCAACTTGATACAAGCTAGAGTCATCAAAAAGGAAGGAGCTTCAGTTAAGGAGGAGATGCTTCCATGAGATCCAGCTGTAAGGCATTTTCTCAATTAGTGCTCAATGGAGGAGGGCCCAGCCCATGGTGGGTGGTGCCGTCCCTGGGCCGCTGATCCTGGATTCTATAAAAAGGTGGGCTGAGTGAGCAGGGAAAGCAGGCCAGTAAGCAGCTCCCCTCCGGCCCTCCATCATTTGGGATCCTGCCCTGTTGAATTTCTGTTCTGACTTCCTCAGTGATGAACAGCAATGCTTAAGTGTAAGCTGAATAAACCCTTTCCTCCCCAACTTGCTTCTTGGTCATGATGTTTTGTCAAAGTACTAGCTAGAAACCCTAACCAAAACAGGCACTAACATAAAAGACAACATCCATAAACCTTAAGTATTTAGTTCATGTTTCAGTGTCTGACGTCTTCCAACACCTGTGTTTGAATGGCTTAAGGACTTCTTGTAACAGTCAGACATGCTGGCATGTGATAACCATGGTTGGCTGAGGACTAAGGAGAAATGCAGAATTCCCCAATAATTGGTCCTTGGAAGCCCATGAGGCATGTGGTACTGGTACTCCAGCATCATTTTATCTGTAGTGTGCATACCTAGATGATTACAGCTCACATGTTTCGGTGCTACCCAAGCGTAGCTGGAATGCATGGCTCTGATTCACTTTCAGACTGGAAGTGTAACAGAAGCATGAGGCCTCCAGCTTTTGGGGATCTTATTGCATACTGCCTCTGCTTGGCAGGAGCCCTGGCCGCGCAGTTGTATACATCATTTCTACTGTGTCTTGGGCTCAATGTAAGTAATTCAGAGTGAGCTTCATCAACACCCACAGAACATCCCTAGCAACAGCAAGGCCAGGCCTGATTGCCCTGTGTGGATTTATTGTCCCTGGAGGGTCACAGGACTACCAGTTGGTAAACCTTGAGGAAAGTGTAAAAGCTGAGTTTTTAGAGACATTGACTAAATGTGATGATATATGTGACATTAAGGGTACTTGCTTCTTGCTGATATTTTCTCTCCTACCTATGAAGAGAACTTTAGGTGGAAGACATATGAACTGAAAACTCCCCTGCAGAAATGTACCTTTGCTCCTGGAAGTAAGACAGAGATCAGTTAGTTATCCAGATAAAAACACTAATTCCATTCATGAGGATGGAGTCCTCAGGCCTGCCACTTCCTGTTGGCTCAACCCTTTATACTATGGTTGTTCCCCCTTTTTAGCTGAGATTTCAGTTTCAACAGGGTGACTTACCACAAACCAACTATGCTTTGAAAATTCTAAATGAACTGGTCTTTAAATAAGTATTTCTTAGGTTTTAGAATCTGTAATATTTTGAGTAGCATCATAAAATTTCACACCATCCTACTCCACGTGAGTCACATGGCATCCAGAGTCAGGAAGCTCACTTCCCATGGATGCCACTGCCCCCATAGAAGTGGGTATTTTCATCTTAACTAGCCCTGTCTAGAAAAAGCTCTCACAAATACACCCAGAGGTTTGTCTCCTACAAGATTCTCCATCCTGAAAAGTAGAAAATCAGTATCAATCAATCGCAATTGAAAAGAAAGAGTGTATGTTCTAGGGCATTCTTATTAAAATCTAGCAGTTGACCAGGAGGAGAAAAAAGGTTAGATGCAGTGTTAAGGTTCTGGGCTGGACTTTTGAGCCTAGCCCTGAGATTCGGACCCACTTGCAGCTCCAATGCTGCTTAGCACCAAATAATCACACAAAGGCTTATATTAATTTTATGCTGATTGGCCTAGGGCCCAGGCATATAACTTGTTAACTCTTTACCCTTAAACTAACCCATGATTCTTATCTTGTTCAGCCATGTGGCTCGGTACCTTTTCTCAGAGCAGCATGGCTGTCTTCTTTCCTCTGCATCTACTGGAGTCTCTCTTTCCTGGAGTCTCTCCTGGCCTCTCTGCTCTGTTCTTCCTGTTCTCAGAGTTTTCTTAGTCTGGTAGCCCCGCCCACACTTCCTGTCTGCCTTCTGGCCAATCAGCTTTTTATTAAACCAGTAGGAGGGACCAAAACATAATCCCACTAAAGTTACAAGCATCTCAAAATCAAATGCTGATAGCTTTGACTCTAAACAATCAAGAATGCTCATATTTCTTCAAGGCTGTGGTAGCGTTAACCAGATATTAAACTCAACACTGTAGTCAAAAATCAGAGGAGATACAATCCCAATACAGACAGCAAAAATGTGGTTCTTCACATTCCCCCCGGCCCACCAAAACTCTCTATCTCTAAATCAGTCACAAAGTCTACCAGTAATATAGAAATATTGAAAGCCCCTAAAATAGAGCCACATGGCTATCTGGGAGTGATGTCCACCTTTGAACACCTCTTTGAGGCTAAGCTGACAAGGAGACCATAGTAATACCCAGATTGTCCGACTACAGAACCCAGCCCAGGTGTGTGCATGACTTGAAGGTAGTCGTGCACTTTGAGCAGCTTCGAAGCAGTGGAAGCTTCTGGGCAAGTGCTGCTGGTAGATAGATAAGACTTCTCCAACAAGAAGGCTTGTCCAGAAAATCCACCAGGCCAGACAGGAGTATCTTAAACTGACAGATGCTATTTACAGCCAGGAGGCCCCTACTTGGACCACAGACAATACTTTCTTTGTGAAGGACATCAGCAGGTCGTAGGTATCATTACGTTCAACACTCAGACTCCAGAGACTCTAGCTCTGGGTCTTCATTTCCCTATCTTGGGTCGCTTCCCACATAAATTGCTTTTCTCTGAATTTCCACACCTGCATCGGTAATATAATGATGCAGAGTCTTGCTCGCCAGAGTTTTGAGTGAACTAATTTCCACAAAATGTGTGAGGGAAACTAGAGAGTGGCATCCAAATGTGAGGTTTTATCATATTCAACAGAAGACAGTTTTGCAGGATAGAATGTAAACTAAATAATAGTACTGTGCTCACAGGCCAGACGAAATTCCTGCTCGGCCTCAAGGCCAAGAACCCATGGACTTTCAGTTGTCTCTTAAACAATGCTTATTGCCATGAGAAGGGCCTGCAAATTAGCCTTCCGAACAATCCTGTTCATTCCTCAGAAATGCAGCAGCAGAGCTGGAACTTATGAAGTCCCTTCCCTGACGCCTCTCCTTCCCTTCCAATACTGTCAACAAAAGAGAGCAAGCCCAATTGCTGGCAAATAAGCAGGCAGAGGGGCCAGATCCTCCACAGAACTCCCATCTTCTCAGCTCCAGCCCCTGCCTTCTGGAATCCCGGAATGAGGCCTCTGCTGCTTGCTTACTCCTTTCCTGTAATCATCAATTTTCCCTCATTCCTACGCCTTCCTTTGGTAACCGAGTAACAAAGAAAAAAAGAGTTTATAAACTTCCAGGCTTCTATGGCTCCAAAGTAATTAGCAGTTCCATGAAGGCATGTAGGCAGCTTGCGTTAAAGCATAACCAGGAGGAGGTGGTAGAAAGACGTAGGCTCAGAAGGAATTTTCTGGATAATGTGGGAGCCCTGCTGCAAAGCCCAGCTGCTCCAAGTTCTCTTGTTTGTCTGTAGAATTTGCACCGAGTGCACAGCACAGACGATTCAGTCCTAGAAGTCTCCCTCAATGCTTCAGTTAGATTTTACCTTGCACCTTTAACATCAAGAACCATATCACATAAAACTGGGCTTTGGGAAAGCCAGGCTAATGAGTATCAATTTTCAAAGCT
The DNA here is from genome assembly GCA_004025045.1 of Sigmodon hispidus. NCBI lineage: Eukaryota > Metazoa > Chordata > Mammalia > Rodentia > Cricetidae > Sigmodon > Sigmodon hispidus. The sequence continues at coordinate 75,090 of PVIH01009440.1, read as the reverse complement.
CTCAAAAAGAAAAAAAAAAGAGGATGATGCAGGACATTTTTGTAAATGGAAAATATTGCATATACAGAGTCTGAGGCAATCCAGGACATTTTAAGTCAGAAAGCAGATGGAATAAGAGCAATATAAATCAGTGTAACTGTATTTTGCCAACTGCAAAGTAATTCTAACTCCAAACAAAACTTCTTTCTCTCCAACTTGTTGATTGCATATCTATTTGTTTTTAATTTACACTGCGTAGAATTTAGTGAAATGTTAGGAGTCAAAATCAGAATTGAAAGGTCTAGGGAACATGAAATTGGGCCAAACCACCCAGATAGTGTGGAACTAAGGAAAACAAACATAGGAAATACATAGAATTACTTACATTGAAAAGTAATATTCATGCCCATGTTACATAAGGCAATTAACAAAAATTACATGTGGGGTGATGTTCAAGGAATGTCCTGCAATTAGAAGGCATATTAAGCACCTAATAGAAGGGAAAAAACTTTAAACCCCAGTCTTTCCTGGCTTTGACCCAAACATGACCTTGGGCCTGTTTGTCAGACATGTTTATGGCTTCCAAGTGGAAGGTTCTTGGCCTTCTATTGTCAAAGTTAGAACCATTTTTAATCTTGACTCTGTCCACTTTAAGCCATCAATTTAGGACTCAGGAAGATTTGTCCAAATTGTGCCTAACTGAGAAAATCAGCTCAGTCACATGAGAAACTAAGGACCAGTTTTGGAGAAAAAGGAAAAAGAAACTGGCACACATCTTCCCACTGGAATGAATTTGCATCTAGAAGAACATTATTTTTGCATGAAACATAGAGAATGATAGCAGACATTACAGAGACTGCAGGCTACAGGCATCTGCTCACTAACGCACTTGTACACATACTGACACAAGAGCATGAAGCAGAGTCCATGAGGCTGAGCTGCAAAGATTACAGGAGTGGCCAGGGGAGATGCCTTGCATACCAGAGCCAGGAGAGTAGGCCGTGTGAAAATGAAGAGAGGGAACTCAGGGAAATGATGCTGACTGACTCAGCGATGGAGGCACTTGTGCCCTGATGTCACAGCAGAGGAAAGGAAGGATTGAAACATCTTATCTCCATCCAGGTGTGGTAGCCCATGCCTTTAATCACAGCATTTGAGAGGCAGAGACAGGCAGATCTCTTTGAGTTCAAGACCAGCCTAGTCTACGGAGTAAGTTCCAGTATAGCCAAGACTACACAGAGAAACCCTGTCTTAAAACATGAAAAACTTAACTAATAAATAGTATTTCCCCATCTCTATGAAGTAAAGCTGTTATCCTCATCCATCTCCATAGAGCCCTGAGAAAGAATATAAAGCCTGTTCTTCTCACAGAAGTCTGTTCGCCCAGCATGCCATCCACATGCAAGTATTTAGTCATCGCCAAGTAAGTGCAGGGATGTGGGCTGATTTCCATTCATGAGTCCAAATAAATATCATGAGGCAGCAACTTGTGACTCCCATTGACAATTTATACTAAGAACAACATGGCGGTGGACATCTGGGCTTCAAGACTCAACTCATCTCTCAGCACATTTGGAACCATATGATCTTCTGAGTTACTGGGGAGGCTTCAGACACATTAGATGGTTCTTCTTTCTGAGTTCACCCTCACCATGGCAAACCGTGTGTCTAGCTAAAGAAGTAAAGCCGAGAAGGAAGGGTCCCTTGGGACTCACAAGTTCAAGAGCAATCTAAGCAACATAGTAAGATCCAGTCCTAAAAAGGCAGAGGAGTAAGGGTGTGTGTGAGTGTGTGTGTGTGAGTGTGTGTGTGTGTGTGTGTGTGTGTGTGTAAAATCATCAGTCCATAGCTAAATGGCATTGAACATGCAGACTAAGCTCAGTGGGAAAGATTTGTAAACTGCATTTCCTTTAAAGTTTATGGAGTTAGGAGGAGAAGAATGGATGGGGCTAGAGAGAGCAGGCATATACTATTTACACAGCTCAGAAGGCAGCCTAGGGAAATGGCTGACAAAATGGATTTCTAGTCACTCCGGCACCTAGACTGCTTTGGAATAAACACAGAGACCTTGATATCACACAGCCTACTTTTTAGACTTTAAGGTCAAGAGCTGAACCAAAGGAGTAAAAAGCAAACTTTATGTTTTCTCATCTTATAGTTTTAAGCAAAGACAGGAAAGAGAGAGAAGGAGGTGGGAGGGAGGGAGGAGGAGGGAGGGAGGGAAGGGAAATGGAAATGGGCAACTCAAGAAGTCCATTTTTAAACTGCTGCTTACGTAACAGGAGCCTGTGAACTGTACAGAGTTTAATTGAAGGAAAAGTAACTGTAGGGGACTCGCCTGGAGAACTGCCAGAAGGGTTTTAACAGCTGGAAGTTGAAAAGTGATTAATTTTGACAGCAATAAAAGCCTCGTGTTCATACATAATTATGCTTAGATTTGTAGGCTGCCGGGAATTTTTTCTATGTACCATTAACCTTTTGCTGTCCAAATTGGAATTTAGAATCTTTAAATGGGTGCCAATTTCCAAAGTGAACAATAATTTGCTTCCAGTGTCTTTGTCTCATCACACGATAAGGAATATTTTGGGGGGAAAACTGTAGAATGGCAGGAATACATTCACATAACCTAAGTATCTGTGAAACTTAGTAAAAATGAGGTCATCTCACTTTGCCCCACAAAGACATAACAAAAGTGAAGGGCACCAGAAGAAACAGAAAAGATATCAAAGCAGTGGCCTGCTGTCACCTACACAGGTCAGCTAAATACCCAGCAATTAGGAAATGGGCGTAAGCTCAGAGGGTATTAGATGTATAACAAAACAGCTCGTATCTGGCATACACAAGGCTGAGGTCCAGGCCACCTCATGAGATAAAAAGGTTTAAAAGTATTGACAATATTAAGGAAGCACTGAATTCAAATGGATTCTAGAAGTGGTGGTGTGACTGGTCAGCCATTATAAGTTGGACACCCACTTCGATCCTTCTATGGCTTCTCCATCCCTTTGCATAGAAAACTGGAAGAGAAAATTTAGAAAATTCCACTTTCTCTTAAAGCTACTTGCCTTTGACATTGTGGGATTAGCCACACTCTGAAATGTTTCTATCTTGGACACCGTGATTATCTTTCTATTGACCAGTTTGACAAACAGAACAAAATTTTATTAATATAAATGTCAATAAAAGAGTTTGAAATAATGTTTAATAATAGCATATTATAAAGCACAGTTTTAAAGCTTTCCATATATATGATATATACCCATACTTATATAATACTTACATCAAAATCCTTACAACTATTCTATGAAGTAGGATTAGGTTTTTAATATTACTATTATCATTATTATTATCATCATCATCATTTTGAAGAAGCTGAAGAGACAGAAGTTACATGAGTTCTCCATGTCAATTGTCTTACAGTGAGAAGCCAGAGATTTGGGGAGGGAGTATCTTTGCTTCTAAGCAACTGACTTGTCCTGGGTGGGTTCCGTTCTGGTCATGAATGGTAGAATGGGAATAATCCTGAGCCTGACTTCAAAGGAAACAAATTCAACCATAGGGCTTCCATTTGCTCACTAGCAGAAATCCACCAATTTCTGCTTCCTGCTTTCCTGACTTACAAAGTAGCAGAGTTCTTTAAGTCAGTGGTTCTCAGGTTGTGGTACTCACACTAATATCATTAGCATCACATGGGAACATGTTGGCACTGCAAATTCTTGGTCTCAATCCAATTCAGTTCTTAGTTCTTGGGTGGGGCCCAGACCTAACTGAATTATTACTCTGAATGCAGGAGTCTAGGTTTTGGCAAGCAAGCCTTTCCAGTGATGTCAGCACATGTTGGGAAGACACTGGTCAAAGTTACCACTGAATTGACTTCTGATTCTCACACTTTAGAATTCTGTCTGTGTCTGTCTGGTTTCATGTTTCTGGATTTCATAGTGATGTATTTCTCTATGTTTAAATTATTCTTCTATAATTCATCTTGCTGGAGGATAGAATGACTAGTATTAGCTCACCGGAATGATTCTTTTTTAGTCATTATCAGAGCTTCAGGGAATTAGAAAGCAAGAAAAGATCATGGATCTAAATAGAATGATGTTACTATGAATGTCTTGTTACCTCGAGCAAAAACATAATGTTGAATTCCAAAGTTGGAGCCTAAACATAATCTGAGTTCTTAATCCAGTGTCATGCTCCCTGTAAGGGCTTAATAAATCCTGTTGCTCCCTAAGGCAAATGACACTCAAGCTATGGTCAGCAGCATGAGGAGCTGAGCAGCATGAGGAGCTGGCGTCTGCATACTCCCATATTCTCAGCTGTGCCAAAACCTCACCTCCCACTCCTGTGAGTTAAGATGGAGGCTTGCATGTGTACCCAGGCTTGATTTTTTTACATTTGTGTTGGAGGTTAGAACTCAGGACTTTTTGCTTTTACAAGCAGGTATTCACCGAGCAATCTCTCCACACAATTAATGACTTTTGTTTGATAACCACAGGTTCATATGAGTAACTGAGACAATTTGTAGTTAAATAAACTATCTCTTTTGGAAACATTAAAAAAAAAGATGGAGGCTTGCCTAGAAGACTGAACTTACCTCTTTCTGTGACACTCCCACTGTCCCAGGGCTCCTTGACAGTAAACGCATCATCCATCTTGGAAGTCAGATTGCACAGGTCCTTGCAAACTGATTGTAAATGGACCTTTGCCTTATTGTCTCCAGTAACTACCCACCCACCAGCAATATCAGAAATCCTCTGTGTTTCAGCTTAGCTCTGACCCAGACTGTCTGTTGCCTTACACCACCCTGTAAGGTACAGACCCCGAGTGACCTCACACCCTGGTGTGAAACCTACAAGCAAAGGAAAATCAAGGAGGGGAATGTGTTTCTCTGACACTCATGAGAATTATCTAATTGTTGGTTGACCTAGAAGAGAAAAAAGGAAGAAATGGAAATTCCATCAGTTATAAACTTTTTCATGAGGGGAGAGGGATGCATTAGTTTGTCTTTTTGCTGAAATAAAATATCAGATCAAAGAGACTTAATGAAGGAAAATTTATGTTGCATAGGTTTGGGCTTGAAAAGCCTGGGATGGTATAAGCAGAACATAGGGGCCGTGTTCAGTTTGAAGATGGGAAGCTGAGAAGAGCAAGAGAAAGGCAGACAAGAAGGGAAGACCTAACCCTAACCCTGACATGAGGAGAGAAAAGATGCTCACTCGGAGAAATGTGAACTTGCTTAGGAGTAGGGAGCTGGGACCTCAGCTCTTTGGAGCTGAGCAAGTCTACGGCACGGATGCCTTCTATTCTTTTGCTTCAGATGAGTGGAAAAATCATGAATATTTATTCTAAGCTATCTTAAAGACTAAAAATTTTACATTTGACCATAATGTCAGAAAGACTAGAAAACATCTTCAAACCATTTCCAATCAAAATTGACCCAAATATTTGCAGACTATTTCATATTTGCTCATTAAGAATTCTCTAGACATGCTACTGTGAGAAAAACACGAAGTAGATCCCACTTCAGCTTCTTTTCACAGACAGAGGCACAAGAAGCTAACTCCATCATTTATGAAACTTGTGAATACAAAAGTTAGATTTAACCAAGGCAAATTGCCTCCTGGGCTTGTGCTCCTGGGACCTCATATTCTCCCTGCTTTATCATGTAGGAATGCTTTTGGTTAGAAGTAACAGAAACAAACAACAAAAAAAAAGAGTGTGGCTCAAAACAAATTTCTTCTCTTCCTCCTCTTCCTCCTTCTTCATTTAGCAGTAATTATGGAGATGAGCATTAGCATGCCCCCTGAGCCCTCAGATCCAGGCTTGCCTCGTCTTCAGCCGGCGGTAGGTCGTTTCAGCATCCCTTCATGCTTCCTGTGTTTTCAGATCTCTCCTTCCCACCTCAGAGTGGACTTCTCAGAGGAAGTGCTCTTTCCTACTTGCAAATCTAAGCTCTCCTCAATAGATTGCCTCTTGATATCACTAGCCAGGACAGGGTTCTGTCTCCCTACAACTCCCAATCAACCAAATGTAAGCTTACAAAATGCTCATGGCTGGTTCTGTCTAAACACAGATGGTATTCTCAAACTAGGCAGAGGGATGAAAACAATGAGCCTCTACATAACTCCTGAGTAGACTGGACTTATCTGGGTAGAGCAGAGGGAATGGGGTAGAGGTGGGTTCACACAATGGAATGGCCGCACCTCTGTTTCTTCGGAGCTTCTGTGACTCAGAAGTCTGAGGACAGCCGAGCTTGTTGTCCCTTTGATCCGTCCATCACAGGCTACTAGCAAACATCAGCAGGGTCCCATGCAGCACAGCAACCTTCAGCCCCTTGGAGCTGGAGAAACTGAGGTTCCCAATATTGAGGGACCCCTGGGTTATTTGGACGTAGCCTCAGGTCTGCTTCCCACACAGCTTACTTCAAGACCCACAGAGAACCTCCCACCATAGTACCCTGGAATCGAGGCTTGGATAACGTAACACAATCATAAAGTGGCTGTCACTATCATCATATGCTCAGCTAAAAACCAGTCACAGGGTCCACATCCAGAGAATAACTCAAAGACACCCACAGGTCTTGCACCATTTCTAGCTCCCCATGGCATTCTGGTTGCTTCTCTGAGGTCTGGGGTCTTGCCTTAAATAACAAGATAGCAACCTGAGTGAGGACTTAGGAACAAACACATGTGATGGGGGAGAAACAGGCAATCTGTTTCTTCCATGGCATTCAAAAGTTCTCTGTTTGATATGGGTACAGGCTTTCAGAATCAGGGAAGAAAACCAAGTGTGATGGCGCACAGATTTAGTCCCAGCACTTGGAGGCAAAGGCAGTTGGGTCTCTGGGTATTTGAGGCCAGCCTGGTTCACAAAGCAAGCTCAAGAACAACCATGACTTCATAGAGAGACCTGTCTTTTTTAAAAATAAAACAGTGTGGCTATGATGTAAGCCCAAAACTACTCTGGTTATTCTTAGTTCTCTCCATCTGTCTTAGAATTACTGTCGGTTCCTTCATAATTCTTGGAGCTAGGAGCCATTTGTCAGAGCTGCCCTGTCTCCTTCTCTTTAACTTCTTCTACGCATGTTAATAAGGAGTTAAGGACACTACAAGCCTCCTGCTACCATTGTTATGCCCTCGCGTAAGAATTTCTATGATCGCCCCCAGGGAGCCTGGACACGCTGCAAAGAGTGAGCATTTTATTGTTGCATACAGGTTACATACAGGTTTCCACGAACCTGGGTCGATAGTGTGGTTCCTGTGCAGCAGAAAGGCTAAGGACCCTGAGCCCCAATGGGTGGCGGTGGTGGGAGGGGGATCCTTTAAAGAAAAACATATGTAAGAAAGATGCAACATACCTTGACATCTAGAATTGGGCAAAGAAGTAAGGTGCAGCAGCCTGGTGCAAGTCTAACTCTTGAATCCATTGGCTGCAGGGGCACTGAGGCTTCTCTGAAACTGGGCCCCCACCCTCCAGATCCTCACACTATGACCCAGGCTCCTTCAAAGCCATATCTAACAGGCTTCCCCTTCTTCTTCCTCAGAGGAGACATCTGTCTGGTTTCTGGACAAAGGTAAGACTGAGAACAACACACTCTGCAGGAGCCTCTGGAGGCCATCAGGATACCAGAGGAAACCAGTCCCAACCAACCTACACTGGGGGACAAGTGGGTATCTGAAACATTTTTGCATTATTGGTGTCCATGTTCTCCCTAGAATCTGGGGAAGTGGTGTGAGCCCACTTTATGGAAGACAAAATAGAGGCTCAGGTTGGTAGCACTTCCCCAGCATCACACAATAAATGATAGAGCTGGGACACGACCCAGGCTTTGCCTGGCCCCAAAGCTCAGGGTCAGAATGGAGAAATACGAGAGTTATCTGAAAGCATTACACATTTCTTCCATTCTTAATTTTATTTACAGCCCCACAACCTTAAAGCTATTAAACACCTCCGAAACAAGTGCTTTTGCACCATGAAAACGGGCAATGCCCTTGTTTCTATTATTGTGCCATATCTCCACTACACCACACTAAAGTCTGAAGGTAATTCCTGGGGTGTCTGATATCTGTGCAAGACTCTATCTGTCACTCTACTCAGCTACAACAGTAATACTTTCATCTCATGTGCCCCCCCAGCAAGCCACATAACGCAGGAGCATAAACAAGTCCCAGGTCCCAGTCTATTTTGGTGCCTCTCACAAAGTTCTTCGGATGTTTGGCCACTTGTGGAGGCATCTTGGTCCATTCAAGCTGCCATACCAAGAGCTTGATGGTTTGTAAACAGCAAATGTTCATTTCTCAACTCTACAGACTAGGAAGTGCAAGACCAAGGCATCAGCAGATTTAATGTCAGGTGAGGGCCACTCCCTGACTGGGAGATGACACTTACCTGCATCCTCACATATTGTAAAAGACAAATGGGATTCCTTGTTCCTATTCTATAAGGGTAATAATCCCATTTATTACCTCATCACAACTTAATCATATTCCTAAAGTCACCATGTATATAGTACACATGTAGCATCTCTTTTGAGGCTAAGCTTTCAATATATGAATTTTATGGTCATGTAGGATACTGTGGGATTATGTTCTCATACATTGTAAATATTTGTCCCTCCTACTGGTTGAATAAAATGCTGATTGGCCAGAAGGCAGACAGGAAGTATTGGTAGGGCTACCAGACTAAAAAAAAAAAATCTGGGGAAAGGAAGAACAGAGCAGAGATGCCAGGCAGATGCAGAGGAAAGAAGATAAAAAATGCTGCCCTGAGAAAAGGTACTAACTAAGCCACTTGACTAAGCATGAGTTAGTTTAAGAGTAAGAGTTAGCAAGTTATATACCTGACTATAGGCTGAACAGCATGTAATTAATATAAGATGTTGTGTGGTTATTTAGGACTGCTGGTGCAGATCTCAGGCCTAGGCCTGAGACACAGAGCCTCAGACCATAGTAGAGGCCAGGAGTGCTAGAGTCAAGGTGAAGGACTGGAAAGCCAGCGTGTGTACCTGCTAGTTATTGTAGTACGAAGATTATAAGTTAGATGTACAAGTCTAGCACACACCAAGATCAGGGTCCTAAATAAAAAATAAAACCAATCAAGGGAGAGGTTTGATAAAAACAGGAGGCCACAAAGCCCACCCTAAATCTATAGATCCCCAGAACCCTCAGCCGCAGGGAAGGCTGCACATGCAGCCCTTGACTGAGCCACCATACCTATCAGCTATGTACAGGCAAGTATCAAAACTGAGCCCTGCACATTCCTGGGCGTGACACAGCATCAAGGTCAGTGTCTTATGTATAGGCCTCACTGGCACAAGATGAAGATTGGGTCCATGATGGAAACAATCTTGAGTAAGTTAGGAAATCTTGCCAGTTTTCTTTTTCTTGCACAAAAGTCCTTAAAACATGTCCCTCACCCCAACATGAGAATAACATGAGAACTTCCTGAAATTTAAATCCCTAGTTTCCACCCCAAGCCTACTGAGTGAAAAACTCAAAACCTGTTTTAACAAGTCCTCCTGGGAATTCTGATTACATGGTAATGGGAAAGCCACCACTTTGGGGCCTCCTAGAGGAGAGGAAATTAGATGACATGATGCATGGTGCCACTCTATGAGTATGAGTACTGCCGTCTACCTACTTAGCCTATCGGGTACATGATAATGAAATGATGGCAAAGAATGTGAACATCTCCTTGGTTTCCACAGGTGGGCTCTCTCTCTGTCTCTGTCTGTCTCTGTCTCTGTCTCTCTTTGTGTGTGTGTGTGTGTGTGTGTGTGTGTGTGTGTGTGTGTGTGTGTGCTTACACATGTGAAGGTCAGAGATCAATGCCAGACATTCTTCCTCAGGACACTATCCATCTTAAAAACGAACGCCAGGTCTGTTTGTCCAAGATTACCAAGCAGGCACAACCAACCACACCTGCTTTCTTAGTCTGGAAAGCTTACTCATCTTCCAGCCACAGGGGGGGAGTTTTCTCAAATAGCAAGAGTAGAATCATAAAACTTCCTCAGCATACAAAGGGCTCAGGGTCTCTTTCTACAGCAGCAGCAAAAGCTTTAAAGTTGTGCCATGAGCATCTGCAGCCAAGGCAGCCTGTCAGGTAGACTCACTCGGCCTCATGGCTTCTCAGCTGAGGGGGTAGAGGGGGTGGCTAGCTAGCTCCCTCTGGTCACCGTAACAGCCTAGACACTTACAGCTCCCGTTCCATTGCCCTATGGAGGCCCTGCCAGGGTCTAATTAAGGAGTTACCAGCTTTTTATCTCTGCTACTTTTGTGTATTTTAATACCCCCATGGCAGATTCTTAGTAACTCGGCTGCTGCCAAGCTGGTCCAAGCAATCTCCTAGGTAGCCATAATTATTTTGGTTATTCAGAATTGCGTGGGCTTTGAATAGTCTACCTTGGTCCCATTTTTCCCCTAAGTCTTGTGTGTGTGTGTGTGTGTGTGTGTGTGTGTGTGTGTGTGTGTGTATACATATATATAATACCAAGTTTGGCAGACTGTAAAATTTTCTGAAAAGTTGTTATTCTCTGTTACAGCAGAAATGGTCATGTGTGTAAAGCACCTGGTACATGGCAAGGGCTCAGTAATTAGTATTATTAGTCCATATCTATCATGGAATTCCACAGTGTCCCTGACATTCTGACAAAGGAGCCAAGAAGCCCAGCAGCCAACAACCCCCTTGAAAGAACAAAGGAATATGATTCACAGCGAGGAAGACACGCTAATGAAAAAGTAAAGCTTCTCCCCTTTGCTGCCAATATCTTCAATGACATTCATTTGGATGGTGTCTCCTGTTTCTTTTCTGTCCGCTCTGAACATCTTTTCTAAGACACAGGGAAACTCTACCCATTTCTTTGTACTAAAATCATTGGTTACATTCCTTTTCTTTCTTTGTAATTTTAAAAGATCACAGTTACCAGTGACAAGAAATGGCCTGGTGGGAAGTGGCTATAATCTATAGTGTCATGGGAGGCAGTACTCCATTTGTAATCTCCAGTCACAGTGTCGGAAGACACTAGTTCAGTGCCTGGCATGGTGGGAATGGAGATGTGGCTTTAGGATGAACAGCAGGATAAACCCAGAAGGCTGGCCAGGTGTCCTGGCTGCTGACTTCATTTCTGTTTCTTAGAATTTTCTCTCTCTTGGTTTATCAGTCTTCATGAGGTCAGTGCTAAACTGTTTCCTCCATTTGGGGTCGAAGCCTTGTGGTCTGAGGTCAAATTCCATCCTCCATTTTGGTTGTCCATGTTGAACCATAAAAAAAAAATCACATTACAAAAGCAAAAACACCTGGCTTCACTTTAAAATTCTGAACATCTGGCAACCCTGCTCCAGCAGTCCCACATGCACCAAGCAGCTGGCAGGAGAGCCCTCTGTTTCCAGCCAAACTGTGCTTACCCCACTGTGCCACATTCTCTACCAGCCCTGTGACTTTGCAGATGTACACACAACATTGTGGATTCATTTCCTAAGATGGGAATACAAAACATGCCAGGCTGGGTAGAACAACAGAAATTCACCTGCTCATGACTCTGCAGACTCAGAGTCCAAGACTGAGATATTCTCAGGGTCTCTCTCCTTTGCTTGTAGATGGTCATTCCCTCAGTGTATCTTCCTGTGGCCTTTAAACCATGTACATTTGTATTCATACTGCTTCTTCTAGTAAGAATGTTATGTTGAACTAGGGTCCATTTTAAGAGCCTCTGTCCTTACAGACCTGGTCTCCAACTATGTCCCACTTGGACACACTACGGGTTAGCACCCATGACATCCCTGTGATGATCACTCTCGTGTCAGCTTATAGAGACTGAATGTCATCGAGGAAATGTGTAAAGCACACAATGATTGTGTTTGTGAGGTATTTCCAGAAACAGTTGACTGAAGGCAGACATTGCATCCCAGAGCCTGGAGACCCAGACTGAGAAGAGGATCATGGCTGCTGCTGCAGCCTAGGCTTCCATTGTGAGCTTAGCAACTGTGCTTGGCCACACCCTTCCTCCATAAAGCTCTGAGTCATCTGGGACTGAAACCATGAGCCATAACAAAGCTCTCTCCTTTGAAGCAGCTCCTTCAGGTATTGGTTACAGCAGCAAAAACCTTGACTCACCCTGTCCTGTCAAACGGCCTGCCTTCTTCCCACTGCTAACCAACCTTAACAGCGCTTGACTCCACCACCAGGGGAATGGTGACACTTGATTGATAGTGTGACTTTTTTTTACAGCTTCACGTCTTTGATCGTTAGGCTCCTATATGAAGTATCTTAGGAATAAAACCCATAAGTATATTTGATGCCTTCATCTAATTATTCTTTATCAATAAAAACTAGAGAGTCAAATATTGAGGTAAGAACCAAGTGATAAAAGAAGTGGCAGAGAAGCTACCATTGACCTCTTCTCTCTTCTGATCCATCCAAAAAGGTGGAAGGAAGACCCTTTCTCAGGCTGCCCTTCCTGTCACAGAATAGAACAATAGGGAAAAATAAAGAGAAAAATGACTGGGAAAGACACCCAATGTCAGCCTCTGTCCTTCACATGCACAGACATGAACATCACACACACACACACACACACACACACACACACACACACACACACCTCACTCCAAGAATCCATGTATGACATAGCTTAGCATCACTCCTATTTTCCAGTACATTTCCTAGAGGACTTACAGAAGGTGCTAGGCTTCCCCCTCAGGGTTGTGAAAACTACTTGTCTAATCCAAATTCCTCAACTTCTATGTGGGAAGCATAAGGCCCATCCGCAGACTCCAAAGCACACAGAGCAATAATGATCTGCTGCCTCCTGCCTTCCACTGTCACTTCTCTGGGAGATTTCAACAAGGCACGTTGTCCATGGATCTAGACAAGGCCATTTGAAGAACAGAAAAGCAGGACAGAAGTTCTGGCATTTATAGGTGGTGGTCAGAGTAGCCTGGTGCAAGAATCTAGGGGTCCAGGAGTGTCTGATAAGATCAATACTGGCTGGGTTATGTGAAAAACGAAATCTTTGCATGACCTGCCTGCTCCTCTTCACATACAAACCAAATAATCTGGCTTCATAGCTCTGATGGACTCTAGAATGTTACAAGATTAGGATCCTAGAGTACAGCAGTGACAGTAATTATTTTTCTTCTTCTTCTTACCATTGCTGAATTCATGAGAACATCTTGTCCTCAGAGTCACATGTAGCAGCAATAGGCCACACTCATCCTCCCAAACACAAACAACCTCCAGAAAGGGGCCTCCTCAGACTCAGCCTGTTTGCCACTGGATATGGAGTACACCTCAATATCTGTACTCCAGCTTGCTATCAGAGAGAGAGAGAGAGAGAGAGAGAGAGAGAGAGAGAGAGAGAGAGAGAGATAAGACCATTCCCAGAAGGGGTAACAGTAATATGAACCCACCATTTTGTACCACAGAGAGAGTGGAAGCAGAACAGCTATACTTTGGGGATTGTAGGAATTGTAATTATAGAACTGCAAAGCAGAAATGGCAGGAATTTGTTCTCCAACCGACATTCCAATGACATGCAGCATATGACTTCATGAGGTTGTCTGCTAATTCTCATTAGTAATTAGTCCTACGTTTGGAACCAAATGCATGACCCAAACATCCAAACTCTGCTCACCACCAATACCCATGTTCTTGTCTCCTTCCAGGACATCCAGCTGGACCACGTTTGCCATTCTCCCTTATAATTGCCTGAGGTACTTCTAATGCACAGAATATGTCCCAGGTGTTATATGTCTCTCCCACACCTGATCTATAAAAATCTCCACAGGACTCTGGAGACAGGGAGGAAACAAATTCAAAATAGGGAAGCCTTGGTCCCTGAATGACTGACCTACAGAGACATGCCTTTTCCATGACCATGGACGCTCCCCAACTCCCCACCTACCCCACCCATCTTCCCTAGCTTGTAATGTGGCAAGGAATAAATATTTGTTCTGTCCAGTCACTGAGATCTAAGGCTTACCTGTCTTCACAACTAGCATTATTTACTTTACTGGTGTATCTCTTGACATAATAGACCTACCTACCACTCCCTGGCTCATCAACTAGATTTTTAAATAGCATAAAGCAACTCTCATGTAAAGACAGCAGATCCAATAGCCAATTCCAGCTTTCCCTCTAGTATCTCCCTCTACCCTATCTCTATTAAAGTGGCTCACCCACATACAGTCCTGAGTGCATTGTGCCGGGTACGCGTCATTGACAGTGACTTCCAGCTAAAGCTTCTGAAAAGCTAAGTATTTGATTGATCCAAGGAGATTCTCAACATAATTAGAATGTTTGGTGCAAAAGCCCTCAATGACAGAAGTTTCTCCATTCCCAGACTGCAAAGATATTTCAAAGTTCCAACTGCAATTCAGCAGAATTAAACCTAAGAGACCCACTGTGCCAGCAGAGGTAGCATCTCTCTACAAGCCTTTCAGTGACACCACTTATTTATCACTCTCAGGACAATGTTCAAAAATTATCTCTACTGAATGAGATGGGAGACCCCACGTATGAAAAAACAGAAGAGAATAAGAGACCAAGGCCTTGAAGGATTCAGAATAATGAAGAGAAAGGTGTCATGGAACCTGCAGAATACCACAAAACGAAGACATGAGGCCAGGGAGCCTAGTCCTGCTCAGTAGATAGAGCCTGGGAGACAGCAGCAGTCAGAGAAGTCAGAAGGGGTATCCAGGCAACAAGGCATGGCCCTTTTTTTGATTGCAGAAGGCTCTGAGACATGGCAGCACTCACTTTCTTGAAGGAATAAGGGTGGCCAGAAAGAGACCCTTCAGTCTCTACACTGCAAGACCACTTAGTTACTGAGGGTGCTATGGGGCAGTAGACGCCCCCATGAATACCTCTGAGTACAACTCCAGGACTTCCTAAAGTCCCCATGCCATTTCCATGTATCTGTCCAGCCACATATTCAAAAGTCTAAGGTGATTTAGCTAGAGACTGTGCCTGTCTCTTGAGAACTCCTCCAGTGCGTAGTTTCCAGGGTCCTCTTTTCTCCCTGGGTTGACAGAGCTTATCTAAGACTCCAGAACTGCCCTTCCTCTATCAAACCCTATCTAGACCTCCTCAAAGTCCTCCCGTGTGCTCCTGACAGTCTGTGGTCGTCAGCACATGACAATGGTGCTGCACCAAGGGGCACACAAGGAGGACTCTCTCGTTAGGGACTGCCGAGGAAAGATTTTGATCACTGACCACAGGGCTGATAAACATTGTTGCAAGGAATTAGTGAGCAGACAAATGAAAATTCATGAGTTTTACATTTTACAATATTTCTCAGGGAAAGCAGGTATTTAATAACTATAAAGTATCAAATGTGGGAATTAAAGTAATCTTTAATAAAGTGTGCCCAGCATGCATAAAATACATAATTACAAGTATTACTTGAGAAAGATTCATGGTTTGTTTTTAGCCTGAGGCTTTGCATTTTAAGAGGATGTGGGAAAATGGGAGAGAATGAAGAGAGCCCATTATTGAAGGCTCTTGAGAAAAGATTAAAGAAGTTGAAATGGTTTTAGTCTAAGGATGAGGAAGTTAAGGCTACAGAGGTATTATCAAGTACCTTAAAGAGGAGTCAGGCCTGCTGAACTTGGCCTCTAGGCCCTCTGAATTCAGAACTACTGTGCTGAGGGATGGGCTCAGAGTCATGGCCCTTACAACTTCCCTTCTGGGTCCTCAGATTGGCTGGCTTCCCACAGTTGGTCAGCTCCCTGTCACCATGACAAAATACTGGAGATAATCACCTTACAGAGGACACGGTAGGTGGCTTAGGTGGTTTGGATCCCTGCACCACTGTAGAAAGTCGGTTATGCTCTCACGCCTGTGATCCCAGCACTAGGGGTGGGTACCATGGATTCCTGGGCCTCGCTGGCCTGCCAGTCCTGCCCAATGGGCAAGCTTGAGGTTCAGTGAGAGAACCTGTCTCAAAAACTACTCTGGAGAACAATTGGAAAAGACATTTAATGCTGACCTCTAGCCTCCATACACACAGGTACACATGCAAGTGCACACACACACACACACACACACACACACACACACACACAGAGCATGCATACAAAAAGAAAACAAGGGAGGTGGGGCTTTCCTTTTTCATCATCATCTTGGGGGTCTGAAACCCTGATAAGTTGGTCCCATTGCTTTGGACTATGGCAAGTGGTACATCACACAGGGACACAAGCCATTCGTTGTTGAGAAACAAAAACAATGAGAAAAAGATTATAATCCCACATTCCCTTCCAAGGGTGTGTTCCCAAAGATCTGAAGATCTCCTGCTTGATGCCATCTCTGGAAATGTTTCACCACCTCTAACGTGTCATCCTTGGGGTCAAGCCCAACACATGGTCCCTTGGAAACAGTCAAGATCCAAGTCACAACACCACTCTGTATCCCTCCTTGTTTACCTGGTGAACAGCACTGGTCTGTCCCACCAACCATCTGCCCATCTTTCATATAGACTGCTGTCAACTTCATGCCTTCCCACCCACTTTGACTACTCAGCCACCCTTCCCTCTGCCTCAGAGCATCCATCCCAACCACAAGCATGACATCATAAGTTACTGGCCCAGCCTCCTGAGGTGCACTTCCTACAGGTTCATGGGTTTTCCACTGTAAGCTGTTTTAAACTCTGCCCTGATTCCTTAGTGCCTCCAGTTCCTGTGCATTATTCTCTGGCCTCTCTACAGTCTGGCTCATCCCAACCTTCAGCCCTACTTTCCAGCAGACAATCACATGCCCTTGACTTCCTCCCACTTCCCTGTTTCCTCTGTCTGAAATGTCCATCTTCTCTTCTCCAGGTAAGAAAATCTGAGGTATCTTGTACAACCCAGATCAAAGATTCCTTTTACACTTTTCTGACCTTAGGGAGAACTCACTGCTTCTAATAGTATTTATCACATATTATATTTCTTATCTATCTGTGTCTTTTCTCCTACACTATTAACTTACTAACCGTGGAAACTATCTTATTTATATCTTATTTATCTGGACGTTGCTCCAGGACTTAGCAGGGTACCTGATATTTAGTATATGTTTTTTTTTTAATGAAAAAAGCCCCCATTTCCAGGATTCAATTTCTAGTTTGCTTAATGTATGCAGCCTGACTGAGGGTGAAGCAGGAGACAGGATTCCGGGAGCTGCTTAGGAGATGGTGAGTGACCATAATGGTTCCTGCTGGGCATCCTTCTACATGCCAGTGTCTGGATAAAAGCTGACAGCTTCTGTCTTGTCTGTTTCTAAGTGTCATAACTGGAACAAAATGCCTTCATTAGCCAATCTGGCCACATCACAAACACATGGCATAGAAGGCAGAGACTGCCTGGTTCTTTTCTGGTTCCTATGGAAACAACACCTCTTTTGACCCACTGGGATCCATCTGCATGGGTAGCTGCCATATCGAAACAGAAAACACAGCCGTGGACATTGAGCTGGAAGAAGTGGAGGGGGTGGGGAGCAGGAATGAATGAAGAGAGATGGGTATCCATTCTTGCAGAAGGTGACATATTCATGAAGCTTCTTGAGAAATCAAGCATAGTTTTGGAAAAAAATCCTCTTGCTAAGTATAAAATAGGGGTGGGGGTCACCATCGAAGACTGCCTTCACTTCTGCAACCAGAGCAGATGCTGGCATTTGTTTTGATGCATTTCTTCTAGGCACAGCCTTCCCAGTCTTTCCCAGGCAGCCAAGCACACTGGCATGTGCTTAACAAGGAAGCAAACGAGGCAGGCAATCTGTGGAAATGCAATATGGTGTCTTTTCTTCCCTCTGCTCCTTTCACTAACAAACACATACATTTAGGGAAAGAGTGACTAAAACAGGATCTTCTATGGCGGAGTTCTGCCGTTTTCTCAGGGGCTCTGAGAACTCTCGTCTATCTAAGGAGGTATCTGAAGCCCTGGTCCAGTAGACAGTCCACTGTACCAGAGTCACTTAGGGGAATGAGGATGGAGTCAGGACTGAAACCCAATCAGCACCTGGGCTTTATTTCCATACACACCTCCTTGCTCCTGTCTGGCTGCCCACTAAGCCTTGGCCCCTTCTCAACTGAAGCACAAGAAGCTAAGAAAGGGAAAACGTGTGATGTGTGCACTGGTAGTATGTACACAAAGGAACCTCTTTGATTGTTTTTTAACTGGTATCTGAATAAAGCAAATAAATTCATGTCAATAATCAAACTGCTGGCTTATAGTTTCTTATTTATTATCATCTGTAGTAGGACTATATTCTGTTACATTGTAAATAATTGTCCCACCTACAGGTTTAATGAAAAACACTGACTGTCCAGAGGCAAGCAGGAAGTATGGGTGGGGCTACCAGACTAAGAAAACTCTGAGAACAGGAAAACCAGAGCAGAGATGCCAGTGAGATGCCAGATGAGACCCCAGCAAATGCAAAGGAAAGAAGTTGAAATGCTGCTCTAAGAAAAGGTGCCAAGCTGCATGGCTAAACAAAATAAGAATTATGGGTTAGTTTAAGAGCAAGAGCTAGCTAGCAATATATCTGAGCCACAGGTTGATCAGCATAAAATTAATATAAGCTTCTGTGTGTTTCTTTGGGACTTTGGGACTGCTGGTCCAGAGTTAGTCCAGGTCAGAAACATCATACTACAATCATCTCTGAATTTATAAATTTGGCTCTTGCCAATACACTGAAGATGATTTTTAAAGAGGTTTCCTATACTGGATTTATCTCTAAGACTGAGGTCACAAATTGGAGCCATAGGGTTGTTTTGTTCTGGCCACAGTTGCCTTTCCACCTCCCAGGAACCACATGATGCTCTAGATATGACTGGTTGCCTACTTTTAATCACATTTGTCAGTTTATAAAATACCCGTATAGCAGGTAGATATAGTAATAACAGTGTGTTGTATTTCTAAAACAACATGGTTTGTGAAAAGCTTTATTGTTTTATAACATTACCCCCTCTTTCATCCCAGCATAAGGTCCCCTCCCTGGCCATGAGGTTGACATTAACAGATATGTCATTTTCCTCTTCTGTAGTATTGGAGACAGAACCTGGGGTCTTGCTCATCCCACATCTAAACTGAGCTATGTTCCACAGCTCAAGATCACCATTATAGATTAATACAAGAAGCCTGGGAAGGTTAGCAATATATACTTTACACAGCTAAAAATTGATGAACCAGGAATTACAAAAACCTAAATTCCTAATCTCAGATTCAGCATTCTTCTTGCTGGCTAAAGTGTTCCTTTTCTGCCTTTCTGTATTCCCACCATAAAAACACTGACAAGCTAGCAAACATTTGCTGCCATTTTTGAGGAAGATCAGTCAAGGCACGTGTTAGGCTAGCTACTAAAGTAGGATCCTCTCCTGAGTGAAAAGTGGGGAATCTCCTCTTCTAGGAGCCCACAGTTCTCTGTGTCTCTAAGAGAGTACATAACCCCAACATAACTATATTTTCATTTATCTATGTCTTAATCCTAAATTCACGGACAATTCACGAACCCCTCACAATTAAATAGCATTCATTGTTTTCAAGGAGACAGTCCTAGTCTTTGAAGATCCTCAGAGGAGCACAAAAGAAACCTGAAAGTACTGGTGTACTGCAGACCCCGCTCTCCACTGCCTTTGAGTAGCAAGTGAGATGGACAGCCGGGTTTGCGCATGTGTTCCTGGGCACGTGAACAAATGTGTGGTCACACAGTTCAGTGCATCTCTGCGTGGTTTGTTTTGTTAAGTTTTAATTCCACAATTGCCTCACTTTTATAAACTGAATGATGCACTAGACAAGACCCCAGCAACATAGCCAAATTTTAGGGAGGAAGATTTGAAATTTAGAAAAACATTTTGACTCTCGAGACTATTAAATGCGCTGTGGTTGACTCACACTTGACATTGTTCTTCCAGTTTTCCCATTCACAGATCATTATGCAAAGAGGGGGATTTACATATGACCAGTTTCAGCAGAGCAAAGGATGACAGTATGTGTTCCAGCCATATAGCTATTTCCCTGCTGGAAATACCACACACACAGAAAGAACTAATTTTAAATGGTGTATCAGAAAATCACAATGCAACAAAATATAGCACTTTTCTGACAAATCCTGAATAACTAAGTTACAAACACACTTTGTGGTTGTAAGGCTATCCAAGATACAAGATGATCTGGAAACAACAGTTCCTCATCCTTGAGTGTGGGGCCAATTCGAAGAAGATAATCAAAGTGAATTGTACCTAGTGTATGAAATCAAACACTGCTCTTTACTCTCTGGGCTTTGTAGATCAAAGATAATAAATGTGTCATGTACCAAGACAAAGGGCCACCAAGAAGTGACAAATCCCTGTCAGGTTTGCATTTCATCAAATTCTGAGGGTGGGAATAGAGTTGGTGAGCATGTCCTTCCTCCTCTCACAGAGACTGAACTACACAAGAGGAAAACCAGCTGGAGCTTTGAACATCTGCAAAGAGCAAAGACTCCTGCTGAGAACAATGCTTACCTGTCCATCGGCACTTGGCAGAGGCCAGGATCTGTCACTGGATATTCCCATGCACTGCCAGGAAGCTGTACAACAAAAACCCCAGAGACTAACTCTACCAAGTGGTGCTAAACACCAGAGCATGCCGCGCACTCTGCCAAGGACAGACTTGTACAACCTTGCACTCCTCTGCTTCCAATCTGAACTGTTTTCCCTGTCAGACTAGAAAGCAGAAGCAGTGTAATGACGGACTGAGGCACCATTTTCTCTGGTTTCAAGTTCAGGGTTCCTTCCAAAACTTCTTTATGTAAGCCAAATATAAGGATTTTGCTTATGCTTGGGCTATTGCTCAATAAAGCCTTACACTGGCAAGTCCCTTGTTCTTTTAGCAAAAAGGTAGCTAACTTCCTTTCACTTGGTACTTTATTGTGCTCCTTCTGTAATTCCAAGTATATGTTTTATTTTCATAGCAGAATTATAAAATGCACCTACATTTGTTATTCATTTGCATGGAAGAGTCATCTGAGCTATTCCAAGGCCTTTGAAGATAATTAAAATATTTGAAGTCATCCTTTAAGAGAAAGGTTTTTAGAGTGACTATCAGCCACTATCCAGATGATTAAGAAAACTGAAGTGGTCAAGACAAAGTCTTTTCTGCATACAGTTTAAAACAAAGGGTATATATACCACCACAGGGTTTAGGGCCATGTTGACATCTGAGCCTGAGTTGTGGCCAAGGGCCATGACTGTGTTTGTGTCATGCCCTATCACAGTCAAGGTCTGTGTTGAGGTCCGTGGTACCTGGTGTGAATGCCAAGAGTCTAAACCCCTAGCTGGGGCCATGTTGGTATTCAAGCGCTGCCCTGCAGCCAGGGCAACACCAATCTAAGTGGCTTGCACTGCCACCTGGATCCATAGTGACATTTGGGCCCAGACTGCTGCCAAAGACCATGCCTGGGTCTGTTTGTGGCGAGCCGCTTCAGGCCTGCAGAAGGACGAGTCACCACACGCACGATTCTTCTCGGATCACACTTTATTGGAGTACAGCTCAGTTGTGAAATGGTGGAAAGAAGACCCCGACTGAGATTCAGCCTGCTTATATAGGGAAGCCTGGCGCGTGATTGGTGCCCAACACAATGCCTCATTAACATATGGTTGGTGATTGGTTCAAAGTAGACTCATTAGCATATGGCTGGTGATTGGCCCAAAATAATGGCTCATTAACATATTTGAGGATGGCATCGGATAGGTCCTTTCTCGATGCCTAATTAGCATAAGCACATCGGATTGGTCACTACTCAATGCCTAATTAGCATAAGCGGCAATAGAATGTTCCAGCGAGTTGTGCAAAGGCAAACCGCGCCCTACATCTGTGGTCCTACCACAGCCAGGGTTTGTGTTGATGTCCATGGCCCATGACATTACCAAAAGCCACAAGGACACTCGTGATCAGTGGCTCCTGTTATTACCAACAGTTGTGCAGATGCCCAGGGTATGGGCCAACACCTGAGGCCAAGCTACTACCCAAGGCTTATGCTGCCACCAGGATAATATAGATCAGAGTGGCCTCTGCTGCTTCCTAGGGCCATGTTGACATCTGGGCACAAGCTGCAGCCAAGGGCTATGTCTGGGTTGGTGGCCTCACTTCAGTCAGGGTCTGTATTGATGTGAGGCTATGTGATGGGCGTCTGGGCCACCATCTGAGACTGTGCTGCCCTATTTGGCAACACCGTTCTCTTAGTCCTCAATTATCTTTCCCATTCTTCAAGGTTCAGTATCAGCATCAATGTGGCCTTTTCTTGAAAGTCATCTTTGACCTAACTTAAAGAAATAGAACTGAAATGAATCTAAACAGATTACAATTACAAAAGGCAAAAAAAAAAAAAAAAAAAAAAAAAAAAATCCTAATTTCTCTAAACTCCTCTTGAGCCTTGGAAAACTCTTAAACTCCTAATCCTTTTGACTGTATTAGTCATGAAATGATCCTTATATCCGTAATTTAAGATCAACTCATGTATGGCACCTGTGTGTTCATAGCACGGGAGAGAAGGACGCTGGGATGGTGGCCTTTGAAGCATTTATTCTGCATTTATTCTGCTTCAAATAGACTGCTCTATCTCCAACTAAGCTGGAGAATGAGAGAATCTGTTCTACTGGATCTGCTTGAAATTCTGTGCAGCAGCCTGCTGAGTAACCACTGTCAGGGTCCTTGGTCAAGTGGTAGTGGATTTGGTTGAAAACATGTCAACACTGTCTTGGGGAGAACCTCAGTTTTCAATTGTAGAATTACTGGGTGGTTCTTTTGGCTATCAGTGGCTCTATACACGGGACCAAAGCAAGTTTCTTCAAAGATAGAAACAAAACAGAGCAATATATTCCTATTTCAGAGTGTTGCAAACCCTCCGGATGTCCTAACAATAAGTTACAGATGTCTAATCTTAAATTAAGAAGTTAAATACAGTATGGACTCTATA
Organism: Sigmodon hispidus; assembly: GCA_004025045.1. Classification (NCBI taxonomy): domain Eukaryota; kingdom Metazoa; phylum Chordata; class Mammalia; order Rodentia; family Cricetidae; genus Sigmodon; species Sigmodon hispidus. Next base: position 52,188 of record PVIH01009440.1, on the reverse strand, counting down.
AATGGCAATTTTCTATAATTTGAGAAGAATATTTGGTAGCTCGATTCCCACTGGGAATGGTTGGCAACAGTTCGGTCTGCCTCTGTCCTTACCAGCCTCTCCTTAGGTCCCATCACACCGTAGAACAACAGACTTCCAAAAACAACAAAGAATTGCTCAGGAAACTATAATTATAATTTTCCTCTGAGCAGCTCAGTATTTTATAACCAGGGAAAGTATTGGGATAACTGAGTGCATACATTCATGTTCCTTTAATGCATTAAACTGTATCATGGCTTTTCATAGTTTGTGCCTTATTCCCTTTTGTTTTGAAAGGAGACTTTATCAGTTTTCCTGTGCCATGCCATTTTATCTCTTTATTCTGCCTATAATAAGATATCAGATTAATACTGGCAAAGCCACTTCCTACAATGATTCTTTGTTCCAGAAAAAAACTATGACTAGTACATTATTAAAAATAGAGAAGGGAAAGTGTGCCACTCCACTTAGCGGACATTGCCATGGCACCAGGGGCCTGGCGAGCGACAAACGAAGGGAGCAATAGCCCGCCCGGCGCGCTCAGACCTTGCACTTCCCATGAGGACCTCTGAGTACATTCCAAACACTAAATCATAAATAAACCCACTCCAGGCAGGCCTCCACAGTTAACTGCAAGGAACCTCCTAGGAACCTTATACCACCTCTAGAGAGCACATAACTGGATCTCTGAGATGTCTGAAGACATCTCATCAAGACTGGATGGGTTATGAAAGACAGTGGGTGAATTTGGAAGAAAAGAAACTAGGAAAAAATATAGTGGCAAAGAGACTCATAGCACCTGGCCATGTGCATCAATGACTGATAACTGTGCTTTCAAAATCAAACACATACTTAACAGCTGACAAAGTAAATGTTTTACTGACTTCAGATTGGTTCTTATCTTTGCCAAACACATTCATGACATCTGCAATTTGGTTTCATTTTTTTCTGAAGAGAAGAATTATTTTTTTTCAAGATACCAATAGCATACATTACCCTTTTATGGTTACAAAAAAAAATGAGCTCTATTCTGAGTAACAGCCCATTAAAATTTGCTGTAAAACATCATAATGTGAAAGTAAAAGCTCAGGGCACCCCACTCATTTGGATCCCACTAAATTCTAAACTTACATAGACGTCTCTAGAAACTGATAAATTACTCTGTTGAAGTAAGGAGTGATGTCTTTGGAGAATGTTGTCTAAGATATGGCAGGGGCCAAAGGCAGCAGGCAGCAGCCATCAGGAACACAAGGCTCATACTACAGGCCTTCACAGACAATCAAGGCACAAAACCTGTTATGCAAATTTTACTGGGAAGCCTTATGCTCAGAAAACAATTGCAAAGCAAAGGGCCAATGGGTGGATATTAACTGGCTGGGAGCTGAGAACCAGCATGGGTGGCTGGGCTGGGCCTGGTCAACTTTCTCTGAAGCTGAATTGGCCACTTGAATTTGATACAAATCTCTTGAAGACCAGACTTCCTCCCGGGAAGAAGCCCATGTTTTTCCATCGTTGGAGGCTGTGTAGTCTGGTCACTCTCATCAGAGGACTGAGGGACTTCTGGGAAGGAGTTCATTAGAATGGAGAGAGGAAAACACCCAGAGCATAGGCATTCCAAGATGGCTTTGAGGATCTACCCAGCAACGTGGTAGCCCTTCCATCTCAGGCCATGTGGTTCTGTGTTCAGGTCCCTGAGAAAGACAACACCACGGCAAAATTCTACACTAGACATTGCTTTATTTCTGTTTGTGTGTACATGTATATGTCTATGTGTGAGAAGGTCAGAGGGCTATCAAACCTTAGAACAGGAGCTCCAGACACTGTGAGCTGCCTGATGTGGGTGCTAAGCATAGAACCCAGGTCCCCTGCCAGGACAATTTGTGCTCTTAACCACCAAGTGCTGTTCAGCCCCTGTACTGGGAGTTTCAATAAGCACTTCTGCTTCCTGGAGCTATATCCCCAACACAGCATGCGCTAACACAATCATCCTACCAGCTTTGGTAGCCATTGCTAACCGCTGTGCCTGATGTGTCTGTGTGCTGGGGCTCTGTAAAATGATACAAAGGAACTAAAGGGCCAAGCAGAAATCACGGAAGAGGATACTCAGAGACACTGTAGAAACCGTACCCCAGAGGCCCACAGAATTACCGTATAGAGAAAAGAAGGCACAAAGAACACATGAGCACCTAGGAAATAGTGCATTTGGGAATTATGATCCAGCAACTTCATACTTCAGTGTTTTAATGTTCCCACAGTTACAAGTTCTGTTACCATCTGCTTCAAAGCCAGTAAATGACAAAGGATGGGAGCTTGTCTTTCAAGGAACAAAAGAAAGAGGTAAGGCCAAGACCCATTCATCAAACCCTGTGGGAAGGAGTAAAGCAAAACCCAGGGGTCAACTTTTAGGGAAAGGTAAATAGTAAGAAGGAGTAAGGGTGAAGACTCCGAGGAGCCTCCAAGGGGCTTACTAAAACTGACAGGAGGGTCTTGAAGATTACAGTAGGAGCAGCCAAATTTCACATTGGAATTAACAATAGACAACTATTCAGCAGCTTTACTCAGTCCTTGGACTAGCATGCTCATGGTAATCAAATTATTCATATCTGTTGGCCACACACCAGATTCTTCTTCCAAATTTCTCCATGTAGGTATCTGCTCATGACTTCTGATGAAAGGACCATTCCAACTTCCTACAGACCTTTTATTGCCTGCATTTTATCACCATTGGCTGAGTTGCTATATAGGCACTCAAGCAATTTGCTCTACTGTTTTAGTCTTTTAGGGGTTTGGTCCACTTTCAATCATGAAGAGTAATCAGAGAGATGAAACTAATGAGGTACTCCTCCACCATTCCTGAACGTGGCCCAGGGAAAGCCTTGCCATTCCTGTGGGTCTGAGGCACTGGGGTCCTAACATGGCCGTACTCATGCCAATAACACATCATTCAGGTCTTCATCTGCTCCCCACAACTTCCTAGTCCATTTTGTCTATCTAGTCCTCACTTGTTTGTGTATAATGCCCCCCTTTTTTAATAAGTGCTCAGGACACTGCAGACTGTTTCTGACCTGACAACCCCAAGAACAGGCAGGAACGAGAAGAGGGCTCTGCCCTGTTCTTCTTTCACCTGCTTTGCCCTCCCTCCCCCTCCCTCCCTTTACAGGTCTCTACACCTCCTTCTGGGGAACAGACCATTAAGTCTTATTCAGTGATTTGGTCTATGGTGCCAAGAGTTCAGAGTTAAAAATTAATGTGATCACATGTCAAAGTTTCCATTTTTATGGCATCCAATCCCACGCAGGGAAGGAAAGACAGGCAGAGAGGAACGAGAACATGACAGATGTCGCAACATCCTTCACACCTTTCTGAAAAAGCTCGGTTCTCCCATCACTGGGTGACATATAACTTCTCCTGATTTATGTTTCTATGTGACTTTTTCTGGCTTTTGCACAGAGTAGAACAGGAATGAGACAAGAAGGACAAAGGAGGGACATAAGGAGCAGGTCATGATCTGAAGGTCTCTGGTTACAAAATCTACAAAGAGCGGAGCTATGGCTTCTACCCTGTGCTGCATCTCTCTGTCCACTTATACACCTAGTTTCTCAACATCTATGGCAGATGCCGCATGATTATGTTGTGGTGGATGATGCTATTGCAAACTTGGCCTGTCCTCCTGCTCACTATCTCCCTGTAGTGGAATTGCCATTGCAGCTCCGTAGCTATCTGTCCCTACAAAATGTGACATGCTTAAAGGCTCGTGCACACAGCCCACACTGCATCTTCTCTTCTCCCTCTGCAGCCTGTAAGGACACATCGAGGAACAGACAGCCCACCTCACCCACCACAAGAGGAGAGCCTGCTTCCAAGGGCAGGCTGCTAAGGAAAAACGGAGACAATAAAGGCTCAGTCTGATTTGTGCATGAGAGCTTTTAAATATATATGAAAAGATGATCTCCAGGAAATTCTTACCATGGGCTCAACCTAGTTTACTATTTATATTTTTATTAAGTAATAAATAATGATTTAAAAAAATCTTAAGTAACATAAGATGTGAAATTGTGTCTCTTTGTTGTTGTTGTTGTTGATGATGTCAAGGACAAACCTTGACATTGCTCAAATTAATGAACTAAGCTATCTGACTATTAATAAAGGCTTCTGGGCTCTGGGATGTCTTGATCTTCCTTATATGAAAAAAGATCGCACATAAAACAAAGGCGACCCGGCAGCCTCAAAGACAGGCTCATCACATTTATTCCAGTTTAATATACATTTTTAATTATTCATCTGCAAGACATAAAATAGCTCATTTTGAAAAGCCTCATTTGGATGTTAATTTGCAAATAAGAGCCAGGGAGAAGTTCATATAAATTATTCTGGTAAATATATATGCATAAGATATCTCCTAAATTTTAACAAACCAGTGACTAAGATCTTGTTGGTAGAAATGATTCAAAAATAATCACTCCAAGTTGGGATAATTTTATCACAGTCCATCTTCCTTGAGCTTTGTTAGTAATCCGAAAGGTAGATTAGACTCTCATTATGAACAACTTATAAACATCATTTGAGATGATGGGAAAGTAATTTGAAGAATTTGGGGCCTGGTAATGAGTTCCCTTTGAAGTTGGGGAGGAATGGTAGTGGGAACCGCATCTGAGATAATTGCTGGGTGTCTCCAAGGAGTCCAAATGTTGATGCAGCTTCTGGGTTTAATAATTAAACATACCAACCTCAGAGCAGGAGAGAACAATGTCGCAGGAGCCCCTGGACATTTACAAAGCCTGCCTCTTGTTCTATCTTACACTTTCTGGCCCTTCCTTCTCCTCCACTGCCTCCCCTCCCCACCTCTGCTCTCTGTCTTGGGCACTGAGGACAACAGAAAGCTGGGGGGCGGAGCTAGACTTTGACCTATGGGCATCGCAGCTATTAATGCCCACCTTACTGCCTAAGGTACCATTCTGGGGAACAAGGGTGGCCATGATACTTCCCATAAACTTGTTCAGGAAATCAGCAAATGTCTGCCTTGCTCTTTGATGTTTACAAGCTTTTGCATCTGGGTAAAGTCCAATTAGTGCAACTCCAGGCGTGGCTCTTCTCATTCATTTGAATGCTCCTAGACTCACGAGAATTTCATTCTAGTTAATTACGTCGTGCTCTAGAATATTCTCCCATGACCTACTCTCAAGGGAACCCTCATCATCTGTGGTAACATACATTTAATAAAATATATAATATTTATTTAATAAAATATTTTATTAGAAACTATATTGTAGCCTTGGCTGTCAAGTGTCACCCTGGCTAGCATATTCCACATTGGATGGTGTTAAACCAGCAATGGCATCTCCACTTGCATGTTATGAGAAAAAAGATCTGGAGCATTAAACATGATTTTTAAATCAACCCCCAGAAGCAGGACATCTGGGCTCCCTTTCATGTTGTAGATTAAGTTTTCTGATAATCTTCCAACAAAAACAAGTGTCTGAAGGTATGTGATGAACTAAACCTATACTTAATCATTTTTCTTACATCCATAAAATTTAAATGTCTTCATTAATGAGTGTGTGGGTTTAACACTTTGAGGCATTGTTTTTGAGAAAGGATGCTGCTGTTTTCCACTCTATGTGGTTACCTCATCCCTTCATCTGTGAAACAATGAGAGGAAATGATAGTTGCTTGCCTCAATAGTTTTATTGAATGAAAGTAGCATGCAGTTACCTTTCCTCCAATTCTTACTTTCTTTTTGTTTTTCTTTCTTTTTTTTTTTTTTTTAGTAATTTCTGATATACAGAAGTCTGGAACCACCAGCCAAACAGAAGAGGAACAGAAGGAGGAGGGAGGGAGGGAAATCTATTCTTAAGAGATAACACTAGTAAGTGTCACAGGAAAGGAATAAGATACTAGAGTTGATTTTTAAATAATAAAATACATAAACAGGTCCCAGAAATGAAGTTAGTTATGCCCTCTGCAAAGCATACACTACCCTTTCACGTGGGAGACTCAGCCCTTCCTGACTCTGCAGAACCCTGCATCTCCTAGCACTGGATTTAACCACTAACTCATTGCTAGTGTATACTGCTCCAGGACCCTGCCTGTCTCCAGTGCTCTTGGTGTAGTCTAGAGTATTTCTGTGTTTCTGTCAATGTGGCCTGCTGGTGAGCAGGCTGCCTCAAACTCTCTCAGAGAGGGCAGGAAGGATTTGGAAAGAAATACAATGGGGCAGCTCTGGGGGCAAAGCGCTGGACAGGACAGAAGGCGGAAGTAAACAAACAGAGGTTGTCTGGCCCCTCACCTTTCGTCCCTGGCTCCCAGAGATAAGACCTAACGTCAAGGCCATCTGGGCTATTTGGGATTTTCCCAGCCTCAACTTTAGTGTGTCTTTCCTTTTGCAGAACCTGTTTGTGCTGTTTGTTAAGAGGTCAACTCAGGGAGGCTCTTAGTGGTCAACACTCAGTCCAAAGGTGCTGCGATGATCCGAGAGATGTGTAGCATGCAGTACTTTAAAGTTCTCTTCCAAACAAATGTTACTTGCAGATGTATGTTAAAGCAGAACAGGAACTTAGTTGGATGTTATCTATGTTGAGTCAAAGCATCAGGCCCAGGAAGGACTTGAAGTCATTGAAGCCTCAGTTACTGCATTATTCTCTATTGTGCTACCAAAGTCAGCTGAAAGGAAAGACCCTAAATTCCATCGTTTATACCTTTCAGTGACCCAGACTGAAAGCATCATGGCTTTCACATAGAAGACACTGCCCACATTGGAAATATTTTATAATCAAAGCCAATTCTGCTGGTTTTCCTCACCGACAATGTAGCCAATTAGCCTGCAACATGTCTTCAACATTCCAGCTTCACCCTGGGAACAAAAGGGTTGTCTGGTGACTGGTATAAACACTGGTTAACAGCCTGGAGCTGAATTGCCTAGTTCAGGGCCTGACTTCCCCACACATGAGCGTCGACTCATTGTTTCCCTGAGTCTCACTTTCATTCTCTGCACAATGAAGATGACACCAGCAAGCTTCTTGCTGGAGCCACAGCCAACACACAAGGGGTTTCATAACATCATCACTGGTGTGGCTTTGTCAGAAGTTACTAACTGAACATATTTCCTTTGTAATAAAAATGAAAATTTGAAAGAAAAAAAACCGAGACACTCATAAAATAAGTTTAAAAACCCTGTACTTCTCCCGGTTAATGTCTTTTTCATAAAATTTTGTCTCCAGGTTGTATTTGTGTCGCATTTTAGCCACACAAAGAGAAAACCAATAAAGTAAGTCAGGCATAATGGGGTTCACCTGAAACCCCAGCACCTGGAGCTGCCTTGAAAAAAGGGCAGGGACTATAACTCAGTAAGGCACTTGCCTAGCATGCCCAGGGTCTGTGTTCTGTCTGCAGCAGGAATGTGTGTGTTTGCATGCATTAGTATTGTTAAAATTTTTCACCAGGCTGTCATGGCTCACACCTTTAATTCCAGCACACAAGAGGCAGAAGCCGGTGATCTCTGAGTTCTAGGCCAGCCAGGGCTGTTACACAGAAAAACCAAACCCTGTCTCAGAAATAAGTAAATAAATAATAATAATAATATAAAAAACTGGAAGAAAAAATAGATGTAAGAAAAAAAATATAAGTTTTTATCTTGTCTCCAAACTTGAAAATAGTCACTTGTTCCTAATCTAAGCTTCTTTATGTGTTGATTCTGTCTTATCTCCGGTACAGGCTGTATAAATCTCTCCTGGATCTCCATGCATTATCAATACAAAGTATTAGTAAACAAGATTGGGAGAGAGTCGAAAAAAGGGTATTAAATGAATTTACAAAAGGAGGTGTTCATTTCACCTTAAAAATATCTCAAAATAATGTTTGCAATACTTCTCCTCTGTACCACAGCACAGAGAGTTTCCAAAATGCTGTTGTTGCTATAGAAACTGTAACAAGGAGTCCTGTAACACAGTCAGACCTCCAGCAAATACACTTAAATGTCCTAAGACTCCTCAGAATGCATGAGGTGAGGGGGCCAAAATTCCTGTACCTCCAAGCTCACCCAGTGAGTGGGTAGCATCCTACTTAGTCTCCACAAATAAGCCTGGCAGCAACCAAGGAATAATTTTTATGTTAATTAGTTGCATTTTTTTATTGAACCAAATATGAGTTTGTTATAGTAAGAAAAGTTTTCTTCTTGACTGGGTTTTTCATGTAACTCTGAAAGGGTACACTGAAGAGCTGCATGAACAGACATTTCTCTCTCTCTCTCTGAGAAGCAGGCAGTTATTGATCACTTACTTCAACCCCGTCTTCCTGTCTTGTCCTTCCGGTCAAGTCTCACAGCTGCTTGGTATGTCTGTTTCTGAAAGTTCAGATCAGAATATTTAATCATCTACAAAGGATGTTCTATGGATTAACTGTCAAGTGTTTTGAGACCATTAACTACTTGATAAATGCTAATGAGATACTTCAAGGAAGCAGATATTACTGGGTCATCTAACATGTATTCTTTCATGTACAACCCCCTTTAGGTTTTATTATTCTTTATAGAGACTTGTTTTTAAAATGCATTACAGCCCTGCACTGTCCTGCAAATAATTATCATGCCTTGATTATAAAGTCTAGAGTTTGAATGTTTTGTTGCTGTGTTGGGATCAGAGAAGTGTTGATCTGCCTAAAGCCTTCCTGTGGGTGGTAATCATCAGGACAAAATGAGCCTGGGAATTCTAACAGGGACAGCTGACTAGCTTTGTTAAGGAACTAGCTGCCCTAAGACCAGCCAGGCCAAGGAAGAAATTATTATCATATTATATTATATCATATCATATCATATCATATCATATTATATATGATATTGAGTTAAATCTAGCAGCTTAACCAAAGGAATTAAAAATAATTTAGAAAGATTTTAGAGAATTTTGACTTTGTAACTTGATTTCCATCTCTGTCTTTAAATGTATCTAAAATGAGCTAGATTCTTGTACAGTTTTCTTTTCTATGGGATGGAGGGGAGGGGAAGATGATGACACATTGTCTTTGAATTAAAAAGATACCAAATAAGACTTTAATTTAGGGCTACAAAATGTCTATCTCTGTTCCCACCTCAGCCTTGACTCATGCAAAGCCATGGAACAGACCCTTGAGACTGTCTGTCACATGCTCACACCTCTACCTATAAAATTAAAATCAAAACAATGCCCTAGTTCCTACCTCACTAAGAAGTCATAAAGATTAGAGCTAGGACATTGAACTTCAAAGATGAAAGGCTCATTATAAATTCCAAGCATTATTGTCCAGACACAGCATGGACTCGCAGAAATATGCAGCTTAAGCATAGTTTCGACCTGTCAGCAGATCCAAACTGGGATGACCTTGCTAGAGCTGTGGGGAGGGCAGAAGAGCTTAAGTCCAAGATCTGGAAGCAACTATCTCCTGGACAGTATAACTGTGTTAATTAGTTCACAGTGTTCTTCTTTCTCTGAATATATGCTTAGTGTACACATGATACAACAGCTCTGCTCCCATCACACTAAACAGATTGTTTTTCCTGTATCTACAATGTTCAAGGCCATAGCCTGGAAAAAGTAAGATTTATACATAGTTCTTACCATTTAGAGCTCACAGTTAAAATAAGGTCACTGTGTATTTCCTACTTAGTCTATATACAGTACAAAGAAATGCTTCATTCTCCGTACAGTACAAGGATGCTTCAGTCTACATGCAGTGCACAGAATACTTCAATGTACCTGCAGTGAATAGGATGCTTTAGCTTACATACATGCAATGCACAGGGTACTTCAGCATGCATACATGTAGTGCATAAGATGCTTCAGTCTACGTACATGCAATACACAAGATGCTTCAGTCTATCTGCAGTGCATAGGATGCTTCAATGTACATGCAGTGAACAGGATGCTTTAGCCTACATGCAGTGCACAGGATGCTTCAGTATACATACATGCAGTGCACAAGATGCTTTAGTCTACATTCATGCAGTGAACAGGATGCTTCAGTCTATATACATGCAGTACACAGGATGCTTGTAATATCTGAGAGTAAAAAAATTCATCAAGAAACATTCAGCAATTTGAAGCTGACTTCTATTAGTAGTGACTACATTAGGCTGTGGTGGAAATGTTCTTTGTATGATGTAAATAAAGTACTGTTTTGGCCTATGTACAGCACCGTAGAAGTGGGTGGAGAATCAGAGGGCAGGTAGGAAAGGGTGGAGTTAGGCAGTCTCCATCCGACCTCCGAAGGAGGAACATCTAGAGGTACGGGGCTGAGCCACGGGCTAAGCCATGTGGTGGGAAGATTAATGGAAATGGACTGAATTAAGATGAAAGAGCTAGCTAGTAATGTGCTTAAGACATGGGCCAAACAGTGTAAAGGATATAAGCGTATGATTTATTTCTTTGGGGGACAAAAGCCACGCGGACCAGGTTCCAAACTGCCGCGGTGCACCAGGTTACAAACCTCCGGCCCAAACGTGCCAGGGAAACTTACTACAACATTAGGCCATGACATGTGCTGTGACAAATCGATATGTTGCACATTTTTCCCTTGAATCTACAAGTGCTAGAAATTATTGTTGAAGATGTCCCTTAAAGGCTAAAGTAACAGCTCCATCACTGCTTTCAGAACCACCAAGTGCCAAGGGGTCCTACATCTCATATGCTAGAAACTTCTACCATGTTTGACAGGCAGCTCACAAGCCTCCAGGTGATTTTAAGTGTAGCCAAAGCTACATAAGAGAACATACCCTGTATGTAGTTGAGTGTGGGTCTTCACATACCTCTACAATACCTGTGCCTAGCTTCCAACTGTTTGATAGGGAATAAATAATGACAGGCTGGGATGCTGTCTGGCAACAGTGGCCATTTTTAGTGTATATCATTGGAACAGCTATTCCTAAGCTGTTTTAGAGATCTCCAGGCCCCAATCACTTTTGAAAATCTGATTCCAATATATGAACCATTCAAATGGGGAGAAAAACAACCTTTCCTATATGGAGATAGAAAATGCCAAGAGTCCACTGACTCTGTGAACAGCCTAGAGGTCATTGTCACAATGTCATCTTTCCAATCTCTATCTTAAAGGTAGGCTTTCCTTAAGAACATATAATAACTGTTGATTCTCTTCAAATTACATTCAAGTTTCCCATCTTCTTTTAAAAATACAATATTTAACTGTCTGTGGCAATAGAAGAATCTGTTTCCCTTGTCTGTGAAAAGAGACAAGATGACTCCTATGATTTTTGTTTGTTTGTTTGCTCAAAGATCTTGGTTCTTGAAAGTCAAAGGCAGGAACCCATAATCTCTTCCTGTAAAAGTTAGGTAGCAAACGATTTCTGTCCTTGACCTCTGTTGTAAGTATTCAAGCTGCCATTGAGGGGCAAATAGACTTAGATAATATGAAAGCAAATGAGCATAGCTTGGTGTCAATAAAGCCTTATTTATAAAGCTCCATCTAGGGTCTCTTGTCTAAGTGGAGGAGGGAATTCTAGAATCAAAGTCTGTATCTCTCTGCTACCTTCACAGTCCAGAGTTCAGAATAAGTTTCCCTGAGAGGGGGAGAAAGAGAAAGAGAATGCTACTGGGAAGCGTCTTAGTTAGAGTCTATTGTTGTGATGAAACACCATGATCAAAAGCAACTTGGGAAGGAGAGGGTTTATTTTTCTTACATTTCCAGGTTACAATCCATCACTCAGGACAGGAACTCAAACAGGTGGTACCTGGAGGCAGGAGTAGACACAAAGGCCATGGAGGGTGCTACTTCCTGGCTTGCTCAGCCTGCTTTCTTATAGAAGCCAGGACCACCAGCCCAGGAATGACACCACCCACAATGGGGAGGGCTCTCCCCCATCAGTCGCTAATTAAGAAAATGCCTTACAGCCTGATCTTATGGTGGCATTTTCTCCACTGAAGCTCGTTCTTCTCCGATGACTCTAGCTTATGTCAGGTCGCTATAAAACTATCCAGCACAAGAGGAAAACTCAAAAAGCAAAATACCTTCTACTTTCTTTCATTTTCTTTTTTACATCAACCTACTTCTGACGTTGAGGATGAGTCTGGGTCCACATCTTCACTTACAATGTCCTATTAGGAACCTAAATTTTTGGTTTTCAATTTTTCTTGAGACAGATCTTAGGAAATGACTCATTGTAAGAAGACTTGTGGCAAAGGCATTGAGACCTGAATGTAAATGTCAACACCTCCATCAAAAACAATTTTGTGTGACATTTCATGCCTGTAGGCCCAGCACTGAGGCTGGGGGACTGACAACAGATGAACCTAGGAAGCTCACTGGCCACCCAGCCTCGGCAAAACAACAATCTTCTGGTCCAGGAGAGACCTTGTCTTAAGGGAAGAACAAGGCAGGTGGAGAGGAGACACCAGAGTCGTCCTCTGGTCTCCTCATGCACATGCATGACATGAGTGCACACTCCAACATACACACATGTATGCAACAGAGAGAGAGAGAGAGAGAGAGAGAGAGAGAGAGAGAGAGAGAGAGAGAGAGAGAGTAATTAAGTAATTTTTAAAAGATGTTTAGGGTCAGATATTCAGCTATGTTCATATAGTGAATGATGTTCTAGGAACCAGGGGCCTCCATATCACCCGGCACCCGGCACCTGTTGAGGTGTGGGCTCTTGGCCTCTGCCTCACGCCTTCTGAATCTGTACTTGGGACCCTAGGATTGTGTGGACACATTCAACTTGAGAAACACCAAAGTGTTTGAGTGTTTGTCTACTGAGAAATAAATATCAACTCCAGGTGGAATGAAAGGGATCCCTGGTTGGACTGTAGAGAGTGAGGCCAGAACTACACACCACACACTCAGCACACGGATGGGAAGCACACTTTGGATTCCAACCACTTAAGCAGTTACTAGTACCCAGGACTGAGGAAAGAGGAAGGAGAAACTGTTACCCTGAAGACCACTGTGCCTTGAAACCCTGAAGGAGGGGCAGCCTGCTGGAGCCTGCTGGAGCCGTCTTCAGAGGAAATGGTCATTTTTAGAAACACAACACAGGACAGAGAAGAAATACCCCCAACTCCTTCTTCTCCCTCTCTAGGATCCTGCCGGCACTTCCCGACAGCCAAGCTCACACTGAAGACAACGTCCTTATGTGCCAAGTGCCCAGGGCACACAGCAGGGAAAGTGGAAAGAGACAAGAATCACCAAGACAGGGCCAGGAGGCTGCCTGTTAGGGGCTCCAGCTGGTGGTACCCATCGACCATTGTCTCTCTCTTCCCTGGCAGCTGGCATCCTTACCCCACACTGTGATGTTGACTTTTCCTATTCAAAACACTAAATTACTCAGCCTCTGTAATTGCCCAACTAAAACACCATTTAAAATAAAATGCCTTTACGCATCTGCATACCACCTCAAAACCACACCTCAAAATTGCTCTTTCTTGCCTCCTGAACCCAATTAAATTAAAGCATGCCAGCTGCATGTTGTCAGTGACCAGCCTATGGGAAGGAACGCGTGCTACCTTAACTGGCCACATTAGTACAAAAGACTGTCTGTCTTTCTCTTCTACCTAGAGATGGAGATCTTTTTCTAGTGACACTTCACTTTGTCACCTGATAGTTACGGTGAATGGAATGGCATCTTAGATACAAGAACCAACAATATTAATAGTCGAAGGAGGCGGTAATAAATGGATATGTAATAAAGCACCTGTGTCTTAGTCATCCAGTCCTCAGGTCAATAACTTCTTGTCGTTGCAATATGTAAAGTGGAGTGTTACAATAATTAAATGGGAGCCATGAGGCTGAGGCAGCTGTGGTGTCCTGGGATGCTTTATAAGCAACCTAGAGTGTCAGCAGGAGGAATCACAGCTGGGAGCTGAGACTCGCTTTAGCCATCAGAAAGTGCGTCTAACCTCTATCTGGGACTGGAAGGCCACTGACCCATTTTAACCAGTCTCAATAGTTACTGTATGACTCCCTACCCCACCCTACTCCCACCCTGGGCTGGAGCTGCAGGTCATGGATATCTGTTAAAATGGTCACTTCACCGCTTTAATTCACATCACCTTATCTCTCTGCAGGGGATGCCCTGCATATTGCCTATAACAATAGTAGCTGTTTCCTGAGTTTAAAATGATGTGTCACGGGACTCAAAACATACTGTATAAAAACAGTGGGTTTCTGCTATAACATTATCATCAATACAGTTATTGTTTAGTAACATTTTAAATGCTACAAACCCATTTTGGGGCTTTTTTGTTCGTTTGTTTGTTTACAGTTGTTGATCAGTCTGTGCTCCATAATGGCATGTCATCCCTTATATCACTGAGTCCAGTCAGTGACAGAGAGAGAAACCAACAAACTGGACTTTCTTCCTCACGGTCCCAGGAAGGTTCTTCCTACAGCCTCCCCCAGCCTGTCAGCTAGCTCCCCGGAAACACAGTATTTCTCCAGCAGAATTACAGTGCCTGCCACAAATACACAGCATGCCTTCTTGTTCCCCACTTTGAACTCTCTGTACTCTTAATCTTAGGAAAGGTCAGAGACCTGGCTTTCACATGTGGTGGTTGGAGAGAGAGAGAGAGAGCTATAGGAGAAGTGGCCAGGGTGGGTTCATTGTTTATTCTTCAATAACTTTGATCATGCATCTATGGGCCAACTCCCTTTACTCCCCATTATATAATCTTGTAGCTGTGATCCCTGCTTGAAAGCATGAAAGAAAAGCAAGACAGAGTAATTTGGTGATCTTGTATGAGTGTGTGTGTGTGTGCACTGGTGTGCATGTGTGCGCATGCACATGCATGCTCGTGTGTATGCGTATGTCAGCATGCATGTGTAGCTCTGGAAGACATAAACATCAAAAGTGTAATAGTCAGGGTGCATGAACTGCAAAAACAGAATGATAAAAAATGAATGGAAGGAAACAGGTGAGGAAAGAAAGGAGAGAACGGAGCAAAGGCAGGAGTGGGGAGCGAAATCCTAATGGATTACTCATCTGGACAAAGAAAGTAGCCTCTTACAGGCTTCGTGATTTTCTATTGTTTTTATTTTATGCCACAATGGAGCTGGTGCATCTGTTTCAATCACCTGCCCCCCAAAGTGCAGAGAGCTATTTAACCTAGGTTACCCTAAGAAAACCCGGCAGGTGTGAGGAGGACCCTTTCAACCCAGATTCCCCAGTGGCATGCAGACACAGAATGTCAAATATGACTCACTAAAAATCACCCTATAAGCCTGCCAAGCACTCGGGGCATCTGGCCATCAAGTGAGAGTTCACTCCACCAAAGTCTTAGATTAAGCAAGCAGGTGGTATTTGTTTTTCAAAATTTTAACACAACTATCAGCCACAAAAATTACCTGAGCCGAGAGGAATCCCAGTGCTTGCTTGGTCTGTATCAAAGCTGCCATTCAGAGCTGGGGACCTGGAGGTCACATACTTCCTGTATGATATCAGAGAACCCAAGACAACAAGTGTCATTCACTGTGTGCTTAAGAATTGCAAAATCCAGGTTTCCCAGCATAGCTCTGAGGGTTGTCACAGCCACAGAGTTTGTTTTGGTAAGTTTGGCAAACATAAATTTGCCTCGATAAATATGTTTTCTTTCCTAGATTGGTGTACAAAAGTCACAGGAAAGATTTCCTTAGAAGGAACGTGTAATTCAGTGATATTTACATAAACTTTATTTGTAGCACAACATGGAGAAAAGCTACACAAACAGCAGTTCGGTGTATGAATGTATGAATGTTCAATAATCTGTACAGCTTTGGGTTCTATTCTTCTACCCATGACCATAAAGAACGATGAATTTTGGAGAAACTACAATATCCATGTTACTCCTTGTTATATTTTCTATTGTGATAAAAGGACAATTAACATAAGCTTTGCCACACTTACCATTTTAAGTGTTCAGTTCAATTCTTCTGAGATTTAATGATGAACACTTAATGATTAAGTGTATGTGTGAATGTACAACCATCTCCTGGAACAGCAATACTAATCCCTGAGACAGTAACTTTGTGTCCTCTCTCCCCAGGCCTATGGGGACCACAACTCTACATTCTATGAGTCTGACAGCCTCTCATACAGATGGAATGACATAGTACTGATCTTCTCATATCTGGCTTACTTCACTCAGCAAAATGTATCCGAGGTTGATTCACGTTGTAGCCTGATCAGAATTTTATTCTTTTTCTAAAGATAATACCTCATTGTATGCATATGTCATATTTGTTTATCCATTCAAACATTATGTCTTCTGTTCATGGACATTTGGACTCTTTCTACCATATCTACTAATGCTACTGCGTATACGGGCATATAATATCTAGTAAGTACTTGGCTTTCATTGTGTGGGCCATATATGCCTTCCACATTATTTTAATTATATTTATAAAAATTCCTTCATCTGACAGGGATGTGCTTTTGAGAGAGTTGTCAGGGTCCTGACAGAGGAGGAAGTGGGCATCTAGCACCGGCACCTTGGGCTACCGGTGCAGACAGACACACTCACACCCTCCTCCTCTAGAGCTTTCTTCATTTGAGGAATGTTTGAATGTCCAGGGACCTCTTTGAAAAAGAAGTTGTCAGGGCTGGAGAGATGGCTCAGCGGTTAAGAGCACTGACTCTTCTTCCAGAGGACCTGAGTTCGATTCCCAGCATCCACATGACAGCTAACAACTGTCTGTAATTCCAAGATCTGACACCCTTACACAGTTACACATGCAGGCAGAACACCAATTTCATAAAATAAAAATGAAGATTTTTTTTAAAAAAAGAAAAAGAAGTTGTTTTCACCGTGAAAATGAATGTATGGTGTAAGCTCCTGAACAAAGACAGACAAGCTGGATCAGAAGAAATTGAAAGTGGGGCAGGAGTAGCATGGGGAGTGGGAGGTGGTTATGTGCTGAGGGAAATGCTGGAGAAAGCAGAATTCCATAGCAGAGAAAGGGAAAGAAGAGAAAGAAAGAGGGAAGAATTGGTGGGGTGACAAAGAAACTTTCTGAAGTACCCCGAGGCAAAGGACTCCAAAGAACTGCTGACATAGAAAAGCCAAAATTATGAGTTCACAGTACACCCTCTAGTTTTCACAGAATCTCTAGCAAGAACCAAAGAGTGAAGGAGAATGAGGAGAAACAGAACGAGGAGGAGGACAAGGAGAAGAAGCAAAATTCTTAGGAGCCCAATTTCCGATGGTATCAAGTCCAGCAGAGACTGAGTCTCACAGGAGTTCAGCCAGCAGCTCCCAGAGCAGATGGCATTCAAACAGAAGTTATCCAGAAACCACAGACAGTGGTAAGGTTATGTCAAGGCCGGCCCACCCTCCAGCTCTGGAAGGCTCAGAGCACTGGAGGAGAATCCACTCGTGTGGGGAAGATAGACAAATTCAGAAAATGCTTGGGACCTGTGGTTTAGACAAGACTCAGAATATATATTGCTTGGGTCAGTCCCCACAGAAGGCCTCAGAGCCCACTCAAGTTCAGTTGCCCACACCCACCCATGTGAGCCCACCATTCTAGCGAAACTTGGCAGACTCCAGGGGAGAAAACAGCTAGAACCAAGTAGCTGTTGGAAGAACAGATGTCCCCAACATTCTGCAGTGAGCCATATTCATCCAAGGTTGTTGTCTTCAAAGGGCGACCCCCAAATCTTATCAAGCCACAGAGGTCAGACACAATTCCTTTTGACCCACGTGAAAATTCTCCTTCAGGCACTGACTTGACCCATTCACTCAGCCAGTGACCATGCTCTCACTCCACATTCAGCACGGTGCCCTGCTCAGAGACACAGACACAGAATAGGGCCACTCTTCCTCTCAGGCAGTTCCCATCTAATAGAGAAACTGGGTGGTTAAAAGCAATTACAGATCCGGGTGGAGCTCATTGCTAAAGCTCTTGCCTGGTGACAGGCGACACACAGAGACACGCCCATAGAGGAAGGAATTTTGAAGTGAATTAAGATCACCAAAGAAATTTAGGGCATATTTTGGATGCAGGAAGAATACAAAAATCCAGTGATCAGGACCACTTACTTATATTTGTATTTGTTTCCTTTCATTGGTATAATAAATGGCTCTAAACATAATGCTTGCAACAACATAACCTCAACATAGGGAGGTCAGATGGCCAAAGAGGATGCTCGGGGCTAAAGTAAGTAAGTCAGCAGAACAGCACTTCTTCTAGAAGCTTCTGCAGAGACTCCCTCCTGTCCTGTCCAGTTTCCGGATGCCTGGTCCCTTTGCTCCCAGCCTCCTGCCAGCAACATCACTATGAGTTCTGCATCTCTGTGCAGCTCTCTGAGCCCAGCGTCCACTTCCGTCTCTTCCTAACAGTCCCACCTTTCTCCTTTGTGACTTCATCTGCCCTGCCAGGTAACACCAGAACAATGCTTTCCTCAAAATCTTAAACATGGTTAGGCTGTGGTAACACAACCTGTAATCCCACCACTTGGCACCTGGGAGACAGAGGCAGGAGGATCACTGAGTTTGAGATCAGCTTGGTCTACAGTGCAAGTTCCAGGACAGCCAGGGACTACAGAGAAACTTGCCTCAAAAAAATAAATTAATTAATTAAATTAAAAAATAAATGTTACATGAATTCTGATTGTAATGAAAGAAACTCAGAGCCAGATGTCAGAGAAAGGTTGAAATATCCGAGAGAGGAAACACCACAGTCAAGTCTCACCCAGCTGTCTTCCAGCTTCCTCAGCCTCGCTCCTGGTCGCTTCTCTCTCTCAGCTGTTTTCCTAAGCCTGCCTTAAATACCTTCTTCACCCAGCTGTATCCCATCTAGGTTAGGATCAAAGGCGTGAGCTACTCTGTTTAGTAGTCAGCCTTGAACTCACAGAAACATAGAAAGATCTCTGTCTCTAGAGTTGTGGGATTAAAACCATAGGTCACCACTCCTGTCTCAGGAGGTGTGAAATGGGAGATAGCTCCTCAGCTAAGCTTGCCCCCACATACCTGTAACCCCAGTGCTGCAGAGCCTGGAGCCAGGGATTTGCTGAGACTCTCAGGGTACAAGACTCAGTGAGAGACGTCAAGGGAGTGAGGTAGAGATTGGCAGGAGAGAGCATCCAGCATCATCCTCAGCCCTCCATGTGCACAAACACACAGGTACACATACCTACACACAAGCAACCACAACACACAGATACACCACACTCACATGAATACATACATGCATACACACGAAATATTTTTAACTTAAAACACTCATATGTCAAGTCTAGACTCTTCTTCTCCTTTGATTATGGAGTGATAAGTTTTAAAAAATCCTGGTTGCTGAGTTCCCAACACTGAGAATGCAATACGCCAATCAAGCCAAATTAATAAATCCATGTTTAATGAACAGACCAAAGAAATCACGGTTGACCCTTGGAAAGGCTGGAGAAGAGTCACAGCGCAAATGTGGCTACCAGGCCTTAAGTAACTTGTAGGTGTGGTCTTGAGCAGCCCCAGGGTGGGCTTAACTTTTGGCAGGCTTCCTGGGGTGGGGGCAGGAGTCTGGGACAGGAGCTGTAGGGGAGGGGGAGATGTGTGGCCCACTTTGAGGGGGCGGAGTCTGGGGAGAAAGAGAGAGAGAGAGAGAGAGAGTTGGGCTTCCAGCCAATTATTCGAGACTCTGGGTATATGATATGGATGGCAGGGGCTGAGATGGAGCTTCTATTTGTCACTGTAGTGTAAGAAGCTGGGGGGGTCATCACTCTAGCTGGAGCCTAACATTAAGGGTCAACAGTGCTAAAAGCCAGTAGAGACTGAAGCCCCCCACCCCCAATGCAGACCAGAGTACTTTGTGCCCGATACTCAGCATCTATCTTCTATATTATTCTTCTCTTTGAGATTTACAAAGATGGGGTTCCTTTTAAAATGCACACTAATGAGTGTAAACACAGCTTCTGGTTTTGTTTCTTGAAAAATTCCCAAGACTCATGATTGGACTTCCATCAAGAACACTTCTTGGTTGGGTGGGTGATGTTAGACTCTGGGACAGACAGTATGTAATCAATACCCCTTGGCTCCTGTCCAGGACTGTCATGCCCCAACCATCTCTGCAGATACTGGAAGATTGTTCCACATTTAAAAGCAGACCAACAGATGTAAGGCTGGGGCGTCACTGAGAGCTGGTTACATGGCTGACTAAAGTCTTCCTGAATTTCAAATAGTGAGAGTATGGCAACTTTCGTTTTCTCTCTGGGATTCCCAGTGAGCTTCTTGCACACACACACACACACACACACACACACACACACACACACACACCCAGCCTCTCACTCAGTGTACTGGCAGATGGCCTAAGCTACCCTTCCAGGAAAGCCAAGGTTACCTTTTCTCCCCATCTCAAAACCTCACTTTCCAGGCTTCATCACACCTCAGCTGCTCTTTGCTACCCTCAGCTACGACCTCTGTGCTTCAGAAACTCCATCTAAGCCATTCTGAATGCCTCACCTAGGCCTGCTCACCCACTGCTGCCTCTTGCCTCAACATCATATCCATTGTTCCCCAGTGCACCCAGACAAACGGAGGAGATGCTTCCCCAACCCCTTGTGCTCTATGCCTAGAGGCAGGTCCTCCATGACTTGCCTGGAAAATACCTAAAGCCCTAATCATTGACTGTCTCCAGGAAGCCTAAATACTTCTCCCCTTATATGGCAAGAGCTGTGGCCTTCCTCCCACAGGCCTCTTCACCTCTCCCCTCCCTCCCAGACAGAGAGCTCAAAAGCCATCAGAGCAGAGGCAACTGCTTTCATCTCCAGTTTCTCAGCACTTAACTTTTCCTAGACACCAATAAACATCTGCTGAGTGACTGAAAGGATCTTCAAGTACTTCTCCTGGGAAAGAAAGAAAAAGAACCCATCAGTGTGCCGCCTTCTGAACTGTATGCAGTTACCACCTACTTTACTTTCTCACAGACACTTTCGTGGCCTGGCTTCCCAGCTAACCCTGGCCCTAATCTAGCCACAGCAATGCTGAGTTACCCTGACCATTGGGCTATGCACAGCTAGTTATCTTCCTGACCTGCCAGCCTGCCAGCGGCTGCTCCGGCCCCCGCAGCAGCTTCCACGGTTGCCCTTTGTGCTGCAGGCTTCTCTGGTTTTAGTGAACTTGAGTCCTCTTCCAGACTGTGGCTCATCCTTTTCATCTCAGCAATGTTCTCCTTTCCCAGGCAGTCAGCTTTACTGAAGTACCAGCTCCAGCTCCCCAACCCCCAGTCCCTAAAGCTCACTGTAAAAACCACACAATGATTAAAGCAACCTCCCAAGGCAGGTATCTTGAAACAAGACAGAGCTCAGGTGAGCTGATGTGTGCCAGGCACTCAGCATTTGCATAGGGCTGTCATCCTGGGAGACTGGCCTGTGAGCTGGACCTCTGTGTGCTCCCATTTTTCTCCCCTTAAATTTACTCTGGGTTCTGATGTGACAGTAACATTCTAATGAAGGATGCTCATGCCAAGATGAAGAGTCTTCAGGATGCCACCCCAACCAAAGTTCAATGCTGTGAGGTTTTAATCATCATCCACTGTTTCAGCTTGACATTTACTTTCTCTGAGAATGTTCTGGTCTTCATAATACAGTGTGGGCTTCATAAGAGAGCAGTGCTGCACTGGGTGCCCTTTGCTTCCATCTCCCATTCAGAAACCATGATTGTAAAGTACCTACATTTTGTCTTTCAGGGGAACTACTAGAGTAGAAATATTTATTTGTAATATATTATAAAAGGATTAATATTTATTGAGGTGTATATACAAACTGTACTATTGAGCTGTGTTGTTCTGGGTTCTAACAGGAGACCAACAGAACTTTACCTTGTTAAGACATTGAATCCAGAGCTGACCACCACTCACAGTTTCAAAAGAGAGAAACAAAGAACAAAAAAGCAGACTAGTGGTTACAGTGAACATCTTCTTCTTGACATGTTGCCTTCTTTCTCTCTTGTTCACTTTCGTTGTTGTTTTGTTGTGGGCTTTTGTTTTGAGCTAGACTCTACCGATGCTCCTCAAGCCAGGCCACGGGGCAATCACCAGCATACTCAGCAGCCCTGTTTCTTTTAAATAAGGTGTGTGTCACCATAATACTGAGTGTTCTAGGTAAAAATTCTGCCATGAAATGTCTCCTGTTTTTAAATCTGAAAATGATGCATTCAAGGAGAAATAAGATCTCCTTGGCTTCATGTTCATGAAGAGAACCAAAGTCCAAATAACTCTAAGAGCTTTTCTGTTTATTCACACCTCCGGTGTCTTAATGATTGCTTGCCTTTACTTTGTCTTTAGGTTTATAGACACATGCATACTGATAATGGCTGTCATCAGACACATATTCATACACACAGTAAGGCAAGCAATTAATCATGATGTCCCCCAAGTCCATATTTTACAGTCAGAAGCCAATTGTCAGCACACATGCTCTTAAATAAACCTACACACATACCAGCTAACAGATAAATTCACAAGGAGAAGACACCGTGGGAAGAAAACCCGTGTTCCCAGATTGCTCACACAGGTGCTCTCCCTAGTAACATAAAGATCAGCGCTCCCAGCTCTAACCCACAGGGAACCCTGCCCCCAGACACTTACTAATTCTAAAACAGATGATGCCAGGATAGATCTGCAAATGGAGAATTTGATTTATACAACACAGCCTAGGAACAGCTCTGCTCAGGAGGAGCCAGTATAGGTGGGGGGAGGATTCATTTCTTGCTGGTCTCATGCTTTGTTGTGGTTGTGTTTGTCTGAAGCAGAGGCTAACTATGCTAAGATCATCCTCTTTCTGCCTCCACCTCCCACGTGCTGGGACTGCAGAAGTGTGCTCTCTACCTGACTGTTCAATATAAAGCAACCCTGACGAGATATTTCATGCCTTTATTTCTTTGCAAATGCTATTCTTGATTAAGACTCACAAGTATTTAATGTGATGAATCCCAAGGAAGCTGGCATCTACTCCGATGAGTCTGTTTAGGAGAGACATTTGCACACGCAGCATGCCCATTGAGTGGAGGATTTGGTTAGCTCTTTTGTCTCCCTTAAACTAGCTAGCCCCACATGGTCAGCCTTCTGAATAAAGCTTAGCTCCTCCTGTGGACAGAAGGAATTGTTATCGTTTGCTCTGAGCTCCACCAAAGAAAAACTTGTAGTAGATATTTCACCAAATGGCCTTCCTAAGAGCTGGAATGCAAAGACAGAGGGAGGGCTGGGAAGAAGGTGGGAGAGTATTTATATGATGAACACTTCGGGATGTAAAAGGAAAACCAGTCACCAGTATTCAGTACTTACTTGTCATCTACAAGAATCACTCATAGTCTTTACTAAATACAATGTATAAAAATGGCGCCTGCAGCTGCTACAGATATCTCCAGAACTGGAAGAGTTGCGGGGGAGGTGCGGGGGAGGTGGCAGGAAGCAGCTTGACCATGATACACCGGGGCAGCAGCTTTCCCAGGATGCTTCAAGGAAGTAGTCAGGGTCCCCCCCTGGGGAGTTGGGGAGGGAATGTTCTGCCTAGCTACCCAGAGGTGACTGAATCTCAGCAGGATGGTGACCTTTTGTTTCGCGTGTCCTTACTCCCTGATCTTTCTCTTATCCCACCGGTTTTCAAAAACACCATGGTATTGTTCTTAATTCACTCGCACACGCACACACTCAACTCACACTCGGTGGGGTTAGGCGAATTAGGATCCAGCTAACCCAGCGACAAGCTTGCCCAGGCACCTTGAGAGGTAACCAATTTCAGTCTCCTATAACTGGAGGGAAGCCATTCCTCCCTGCAGGGCACAGGATCCCCACCTCACACTCCCACCCCACCCCCGAAAGTCAGCTCTCTTGAACAATAACCCAACTGTCTGGACAAGATGGGAAACTGTCTTAGGGAGTTGAGAACCCACCCTCCTACAAACCCAGACATGCACAAGAGTTGTGCATCTCACCACAGGAAGTGAAGACGGTGGCTTCGGGCATCATTAATCATTTTGAAGTGATTATTCTTAAAAGGGGGCAAGGACAAAATACAAAGACGTGACTTAAGTCAAGCCCAATAAAAATCAGCACTTCTCCAAATTATATTTCCCTGATTCCACGTGGAACATTTAAGAGCACAGTATACTGACAAGAGCCCAGATTGGAAATCTGTTTCTTCTGTAATTAGAACCCCTGAAAATACTTGGGACCTGGCACGAATAAATAGGGAAGGGCATGGGGAGTATTTCCTGTGCCTTCCAGCCCAGGAATGCACAACACATTTTAAAGGGTCGATAAAGCAAGAACAATGGGGGGCTTCTAGTCCTCCAGGAATCTTCATTTACCCCCATTGAAATTCCGTGAAACAAAGCTAGAAACAATCCTGCTTTGTCTTCTCGTTAAGCTAGGGAACTGTGAAATCCCCTACCCCACCCCACCCCACTCCTCTCCAGCCTCCCCCCTCCCCCAGCAGGCAGAGTCCCGGCAGGCAGGGTCCCAGCAAGCTGTAATTCCCTAGATTGGCTGCCCTATGGGGTGGGTGCTTACAAAGCAGGTCTAGCCCCGACTGCTCACCCTTACAGGAAATACTCTCCACTCCCAGGCCTTTGAAGTAACACTGTCTCATCAGCATAGGAAGAAAAGTGATAACTAGAAAATGAAATCTACTCCTTCACAGAAATTGCATTTCCTGTGATCCTGGGTCCAGAGGAAATGCACTTACATGAAATTAGATTAATTTTTTTCTTTTCCTCCTGACGTCACCTGGCAGGCCAGAAGCATCTCCCTTCGTTTCCTCTTACTGAACCCTAGGCCAGGTCCCCAGTTCTCTGTTTACTCCTTAATCGAGATATCTAGCTCTAGAGTCCAGATCAGAAATAACAAAATCAATGCAGAAAACTGCCCTCTCTTTGCTTCCGTCCTCCAAAGTCCTGCGGAACCTCCACAGGTGTGTGAGCCTTGGGGATGATGCTGTCCCAGACCTTTTCCATCAGTTACCAGAAAGGTTATTCACACACACTGTATGTTAGCCTCGATGTTCGGACACAGGAAAAGGAAGAACAATGATTTCAGCTTGGCATTCTTAACATACTCAAAAATCAAAACTGTCTGCCCGATTTGTTTTCCAGATTTAGTTACTATTTGTTGTTTGATTCAGAGTTTACACACACACACACACACACACACACACACACACACACATTTTTTTTTTAATAGACCCAGGAAGACGCTTTTTAAAAATCTGTTGAGTCATGGTAGAAATGACAGCAACCTGAGCAGGGAGGAAAAGGCATCTATCTGTGTATCTGTGTAGATTGTAGTCTACCAGGAAATAGAGTCCAGGCCAGGTAAGGAGGGTGGCCTCTGGCATGAGAGACAGTTCCCCAGAACCAAAACAGAACAAAGACGTCAGAAAGATGGGATGTCAGAGTTCATCCAGAGCAAAGGAGTGCGTCCTGTGGTGGAACTGAGGCCCAGGATGGGAGATCACTGCTCCATCAACTAGAGGGGAGCGCCTACAGGAAGAGACTGCAGAGATGGCAAGTGTAAGCTCATTCTGAAACCAGAAGCCGATTGGAAGCTTGATAGGGGCAGCACAGTGATTGCAAAGAACCTTCCACGACAAATGCTTACAGATGAGTGGGGAAGCCTGGCACACAAGTAGCTAAAGGGTGGCTAAGGGTGTGTTCTGCACTTCCAGATGCTCTCAGCTGCCCTGTGGGGTGACTCATAACCCCCTGGAACACCAACTCCGAGTGTTATGGGGAGCCCACCAGAACTGATCCCTCAGACAGTTTATAGACAACTGAATGGGACCAAACTCTGGAATTAAATATAGTCCTGAACATTTAATGAACAAAGGCCTGAACAAAGGGCTTTTAAAGGCAAAGACCACCTCGTGGTCTCTTGCTCAGCAGCTTTGTGGGGAGGTTTGCACAAGCAGGCAAACAGTTAAACACAGAAGCTCAGCTAGCACGGACATCCTCACCTTGGACTCCTAGAATAAAGTGAGATAACTTTTCATAGGATTCTCCATCAAGGAAATAAAAACGGAAATGACATCATCAAGAATACAAGGTGAAGGAACCTCTATGCTCTTTTGTCCTGTCACACAAGGAATCCTCTTCGGGCCTCCAAGGTGACCTGCATACAGGGCACATGCAGCCCCCTCACCCCCACCACCCCACATAAATATTAAAAATATTTATATATTTATATTATTATATTATATGTATTATATATTAAATATATTATATATTAAAATATAAAAAATATTTTTAAGAGAGCGAGAGAAAATCCTTTACACTGCATTTCAGCTGTGTAAGATCACAATAGCTTCAATTTATTTATTTATTTATTTATTTATTTATTTATTTATTGAGACTGAATTTCTTTGGTTAGGCCTGCCTATCCTAGAACTTGCTCTGTAGACCAGGCTGGCCTCAAACTAAGAGATCTGCCTGCCTTTGCCTCCTGAGTTCTAGGATTAAGGGTATGCACCATTGCCATCTGGCTAAACTATTTAAAATTTTTAAATAATAGCAATAATGTAAATACAGAGTATAAACTCATGAGCACCTGAATGAGCTAAGAATGTGAAAATTCATTCTATGAAGCACCTGGTATGTAGCCAGTTAGGACAAGTGCTTAGTAAATATTTACTGAATTAAATGTTTGAAAAGTTCTTTGCAATATGGAAAAAACATAGCAAAAAAGCTCTTACTGAATTTATATTAATGTATTTTACTTCTTAAACATATGTACTATTTAATATGTGCCCAATATTGCTCTACACATTTTTAAGGAAGTAGAGCCGACTCAGCAATTAAGAGCATGCCCTGTTCTTGCAGAGGACTAGGGCTTTGTTCTCACATAGGGCTGTAAGCCTCCAGCTCAGTGGGATCTGATAGTTCTGGCCTCTGAAGGTACCTGCACCCAGACATACATGTGCATGAACACCCATGCATGCAAACACACACACACCTATGCAATCAAAAAATAAACCTTTAATGTTGCATAACTAACTATGTAATAAGGACTATAATGTTCTTGACTTACAGAAAGGGAAAGTAAAGAATAGAGAGGTGATGTGGCCTACCCAAAGTCACACAGATGTGAGGAAAGGTAAGAGAAGACAGGAGTCTGCAAAGATCATGCTGAGCCACCTCATCCGGCTGGCTCCCTAGCATCCCACCTAGCACCAGGAAACTTACAATTTCAGGATCTTTTCTATTCAGGTTCCATTCTAAAGGGCTGCTTTTCTTTTGTTTTCTTTTTTTTTATAGGTAAAAGCTTATTTAATATGACACCAAGACAATAACCACAAAGGAAAACTGAGTTTGGACTTATTAAGATCCACCAACCATCAATTATATCATACTAAGGAAATAAATACTTGCAACTTTAAATAAGAAAATACACTATGCAATTACTCATTGTGTTAAAAGAATAAGTACATAGAATAGATACTATACACTAAATATGTAAGTGTTTAGACCAAGATTGATTCACATAAAGAATAATTAAATTTAAATTGTGAAAAATTCACAAATAGATTATTATACAGAATATATCCCAAAAGACAATAAGCTAAATGCTGATATACCATGAGTCACCTTGGTATTACAAATCCAAACCAAAACTGCATGCTAGTACACTGTAGTGGTTTTAATGGCAATAGCCTCCCATAGATTTATATTTTAATGCATGGTCTACAAGTGATTAAGCTGTTTGGGAAGAATCGTGTGTGGTCATGTTAGAGAAGACATGTCTCAGGATATGGATTTTGAGTCCATTTGACTTGATATCTGCCTCTTGTGGGTCAGGACGCAAGCTCTCAGCTACTGCTCCATCACCATGCCTGCATGACAACCTTACCTTCTAGAACCATGAGTCCCAAATTAAATGCTTTCTTTTATAAATTGCCTTGGTTACCATATCTCTTTACAGCAATCAAAAAGTAACTAATACATATGCATGCTCTAGAAAATCTATGGTTAAGAAAATAACACCATGAAGTGCTTCTTAAATATACATATATATTTATATATATATATGTATATATATAAAAACTTAAGCTCCCATGTAGTGAGGCTATGTGTTACTTTATTCATAAGAAAAAAATCAAAACCCATTGCTAAACATGATGTGTTAGCAAGTTATATGCCTGGGACCCAGACCAACAAACAGTGTATATTATAAAATAATATAAGCCTGTGTATGTTTATTTGAGGCTAAACAGGGCTGAAGATGGGACCAAACATCTGTCCAGGCCCAGAAAGTCGGGGCAGAACCTATTACAACACTCCCACTCTTCTGAAAAAAACTACTAGTAATGTTATCTAAATTAAGCATGTATAAGAAAGTTACCAGCAAGAGTATTTTTTTCTAAAATTTCTATATATGTGTGTTTTGTTCCAAAAGGCATGTGCAATAATCTCCACTTCACATTATTCATCTAGAATAGCTTGCCAAATTAGAGTTATTATAAGAATATAATAAAAACTATATAAGATTATAATTGATCAGTTTTCACAACATACAAGAAAATTGTTAAATCTCACAAAATTCTCAGTGAAAATATCTAAGCACACTAGAGTACATATATGTATAGCTATCCAAGAGTTGCATCGATAGTCTATTGTAATAGAATTAACAATATAATATTTGTGTCATTGAAGATATGAAAATTCTTAAACTAATATAAATATGATGTAAGCATATAATCAAATAAAGGGCTGCTTTTCCTCCATTCATATATGTATATTCTAAATTTACAAAGTAATGCCATATTCTCTATGTCACAGAGACAGAACCAGCCCAAAAGCCATTCTGGAGCTCATCACTCCACTCGGTGAGCATTTCTTGTCACTAGCTTGTGTCTACACAGATATCTTAGTCGCTCAAATGTTTAGATTTTAATTACAGCAACCACAGCTTCTATGGCCCCTATTTTATTTTATGTGCTATGCACTTCTCTTTCTTTTATTTCCAGTGGGATCTTAGAAGGAGAGAGTAAACTGTGGGCCAGGGAAGTCTTATTTGCTTCTGACAAAGTTCTAAACTGTGACACCTCACCCACGTATTTATCCCCTTCACAGAAGGAAAATGATCCAGAAGATTAGGTATCTTTTCAGTTTTTGCATGGTATTATAGCACCAGGCCACAAACAGTCTTCTCCATCTCTTTCGCTCTCCTGTGAACAGTGAGACTACACTCATTTTATGCTCATTTGTTATTATAGGGGAAAGGACTGTGTCAACATCAAGGTGAACTATTATTCCTTAGTCTCCCCTTTATAGCAAAAGACTCATAAAATCAATCTAATAACTAAATATCCTTCTTTATAATTCAATGCAACAAGCTGCCTCATAAAACTATAATGAGCATGATACAGTGGGTCCTGTTTCATGGGATGCTTCTGTTCTTCCTGTAGCCTATGATGGCATCACAGAGATGAACCATGGGTTCAGGTGTACTCCAAGCAAGTTTCATGTTCCCACTCACTCTGAGTCTTTATTACAAATACCATTTAACTCCAGGAATTTATTCTTCTATGTTCTACATCCCATTTTGAAATGGGTGATAACAGCAGAGAAGGCAGATTTTTATTCAGTCATGGAAGTGTTATTTATTTTCTTAAGTAGAACTGGAAGATTTTCCTACACTTCCCTATGCTGTTTTCCAACCACATACACACACAATTTCCTCAATATATAAAAATATTTAATTTCTTTTGTATAAATCTGCATGTTCTGTTATCAAATCCTCTCTGGGAAGTTCTCTCAACAGAAAAATTGCAGTCCCTGATGCCATCGGTGTCTTGCCAGTGTTTTCTCATTGTCCTACCACAGCACATCTTGCCCAGCTGCCACAGGCAGGTACAGCCTTTCTGTCCCTCCGTGCTTCCCTGTTACAGGAGCGCATGGTGCAGATGGGCTAAAGATTCTGGGATTAAAATCCCCAGGAGCACTCAACACTAAGTGGAGTTGGTGGCTCAGAGTGGGATGAGTTTGAGGAGGCATTTTTACTGTGATGGAGACACCCCCCACCCCATGAGACAGTCCCGGTGGCTCCTTTGGCTTCACAGCATGCCCATTATTGACCATTCCCTCCCTGTCTTGATTCACTTCCACACTCTCCTCCAGTGTCTCCTGAATTATACCTGTACTTCCAACATGTCTTAGCGTGGTCTTCTAGGGACCAGAGAACATGAGCATTCAGCAAAACTGAGTACAAAAGCTGATGCAATGTAGTTATTGACGATTTCACCATAGAGAATCTCAAAGCACCAAGTACCCAGACCCTAATTTCACTTTTCTCCCTCTACCATCCATTCTCTGTCCCCATCCCCATCTTCTGCCAAAGTTCAGCATCATTGTGAGAGTTTTTCTCTTCCATGGCTTCAGAGTTTTGCTTTTCTGTTCAGCTGTGGTCAGAAAGGCACACATTGACTCTTGTCTAATTGGCTCTCATGAACAGTGTACTTATCCTTGCTCTGTGAATGACAGATAGAGCCTACCATATGTTTCCTCCACCAGGGTCACCGTGCCATCTGGGCAATGGGAGCTTATGCCCCAGGGAGATATCCTATAAGCAAGTTTACACTGAGACGCAGATTCTAAGTTTGGACACAAGATGACTCCATCTGGCAATGCCTCTGGACTATGGCTGATTTTATCCACAATATGTGGTGATCCCTCAGCCTTGAACAGAAAAGCAAAAACATTGCTTTGGCCTCGTGACTAGCCTGATTGTTTATTCCCCTTCTGTATACCCTAACTTTATCAGAAGGCATCCAATCCAGGACAAGCGTTCAGACATTTTGCCACCCTAACTCGATCTAATTCCTTCAGGTTTAGCCTGAAAGCAGCCAAAGACACTTACCAAAGATCAGCATTTTCATACGGCACTTCTGGCATTTCTACAATCAATAATATTTTTAAAATCAGAGGGTTGCTTACAATAATAAAAATAAAAATTCCTTAAAATATTAGTGTAGCCTTGATTTAAAGACCTGCTTCTTGGGCATCACACAAATAACAGTTCTGCTTTCTTGTTTTTAAAATAACATTTCTTATGTAAAAGATTTGGTAGTTGTTTTTTTTTTATCACCTCTTGTCACATTTGTACTATGAAAAATGTCAATTTGGAGTCCAGAAGCCAAAAGGAGTGGGCTGCCTATCAGCAGCCACATTGCTAGGGATGCTTGAAGAGCCCTTGTGCTGCCTGATTAAGCAGAGTCCTCTTGTGAGGCTGCTGTCCGTGGTGCCCCGTGCTGATAAGACAGAAACCCTTGCTGGTTCTCCTAGTCCCACAGCCCTATGCAGAAGCATCCCCAGACACTTTGTTGATAGATTTTTCACACTTATACACTCGTGTGTGCGTATGAACACACATACACACACTTTAATTTTTTTAATAAACCTGAGCTTCTTCTAAACATCATCTCAACAAGGACCTACTAGATTTCCGGGGGGGCTTAGCACATCCCTAGTGTCTAGCATAGTGGTAGCTATTTAGAAAGGGCTCAATAAATATCAGTTACTTTATCTATCACCTACCGACTTGCTTCAAGACATCAGTTCACAGAATGATGTTGTTTCCTTGCATGGATAAATGTATGTTGCTTTTAAGTTTTTCTTTACTTTTAAAATATCGCACATGAGCTTGAGATATTTTCACTCTCCCCGCTCTCTTCCCTTCCTCTCCTGTCCGTCCTCCTCTTTTACAGCTATTATTGACATACTATGCTGACATATTAACAGTCATAGATCTTATGACTATTGACACATACGATGTTGATAGCCATATCTAGATCTATATAGACAGATATCTACTGAGTCCAGTTAGACTTGCCCATACACACTGGGATGTGGGGCTGATCACTTGGGAGGAGCAATCTATCAGGCCGCTTGTTCCTGAAGGAAACTGGCCCTCCCTCAGCAATAGCCGGACTGCCTATTGCTCTTCCACTCAGGGTGTGGCCTTGTAAGCCCTTGCCCCGCCTGCGGGGAATGTTGACTGGTATGGTCTTGTATGTGGACCCCTACTGTTGAGAGCTCCCATGGGCACGCCATTTCTGTCTTATCCAGGACACACAGCTCAGAACAGTCCTCCCTCCACAGACTAACTTGCTTGCCTGCAGAGCTCCTTGGCAGATCAGATGGGAGAGAAAAAATTGCCCCTTTCTCTGATTCCTCTCACCCTCATGCTTCTCCAAATCCCTGCTGGTAGAAAAGCACTATGTTGCAGGGCAGTTCTGCATTCTGAGATTCACAGATACACCATGCCAGGGCCAGAAGTTCCTGCTCACCTCTCCCTCTTCTCCCTCAATGAGTACCAGTCCTGCAGACCATTTCTTCCTAACCACTTCCTCCTCCTCCCCCCCCC
>PVIH01009440.1:0-19775 GCA_004025045.1 Sigmodon hispidus | reverse complement strand
ACTTGACCCTATTATGTATCTTGAGAAAGGTGAACAAGTAAAACTTACTTCTTGGTAGTGTGGTAGCCTATGTGAACAGACAGACAGACTGACCGATAGGGACACTTAGGCAGAGGAATTTCTGTCTTGTCAAACATACAATCAGAACTCAGAACCATGAAAATGGCAAGTAGAAAAGAAGACAGGAACGTATTAAGTTGTGAGCATGTGACAAGTCTCTTTCTACTCATTTATTGATCCTACATTATTATAAAACCTCTTTCTAAGGTCCGTCACTGTTCCTTTCTCTATGTCATTTTGTCTCTGGTCATTTTGTGGAAGGCCCATGCCATATTGCTAGTACCACTCTAGCTGCTATTTCATCATTTGAATGTAGCAATAAGCATCCCTAAGGATCTCCAGGGACACCGTAGCCACGCTGAGCTGGAATACAGAATAATCTGTTCAGTTGTGTGGGTCATTGCAAAGTCAATAGAGAAAGAGACAGGCTCTACAATGCATGTCTGAGGTCACTTGATGCAGGTGTGCAGATCTTTCCAGATCCTCCGCATCTACTCTGGCCCCAGTGGGTAGGTAGCAAGGCTACCTGGGACTCTGGACATCCTTCCCAACAGGGTTGAGTGTTCATGACTTCTTAGCACTTCCTCTACTTTATATTTACAACCCTACACCTCGAGTAGGCTTGTCCCGCCATGTCTCTCTTGGGAGTTTGGCCATCCCACCACTCTTGATTGCACAGAAGCCCCAGAACACTGGCCCCAAGCCATGTGGATCAAGCAAGGAATGAGCATCCAAGTTAAGACAGTTAGAAAAAGGCTGTGCTCAAAGGCCTCTTAGCCTGTCAGATGCTTACATTGAGTGGTGAAAAGTTGAGCTGAGAGCAGCCACATAGAGCAAAAGAAAATAAGGGCTACTATGCAAGTCAGGTAGAAATGAGATGAACAAGAAGACAGTTAGAGCCCTCCTGTGCCTCCACAGACCTTAGATCAGGACCAAATGCAGTTCCCTACTTTATTAATGAACTCTTCAAGTTTCTCAGCCTTATTTCATTATTTTGTTTGTAGATCAAGAAAGGAATCACCTACATTTAACACGGATTAAGTGATATCTTGTCATTTGAAAAAAATGGTCTTAGATTAATTAAGAGACTCAGTTTCTGAAATTCCAGACCAAGAAACAGAATCGTAGAGACTCAGACCAACACATCTCATCATCCTACTGCACCAGAGTGTGTGCAAAGACAATGAATCCACAGAGAGGTGACTACACTACAAAAGAGAGAGAGAATAGAGAGCTGGGGCTGTCTTCCTTAGAGTTAGACTCAATGCCAGGACAGCCAGCCTTGCCAAGAATAACAGATCATCCTCCCTTCATAAAATGCACATCATTCCCACCCATACTAGGTTACCATGTCAACCTGGGTGAGCAATTCTCATGCCAATATGAATTTGGCCTGATCATTCAGGTGCCTAGTTTCTCTCCCAGAAGTGTAAGCGTGACCACTCTGATAAACAAGATGCCCCCTACTGCCAAATTACTCCCCCCCCCCCAGCAGAGTCTGCTAACCAGTGCCATGTGAGCTGGAAGGCTTTCTCTTCCGGAATCTGATGTTGCATTTCACACATATATTCGAGTTGCTTGCCAGCCTTTGGCAATTTCTAAGTTTCCCACAGATTAATGAAAAAAAACAAGAAAGAAAAAAATTAAAAATGCAGCTGTTTCCAACTATTCAGAACAGAGCAATGTGTAATAAAAAGGAGAGAGAGAGGGATTTTTACCCAATAGCTCCAGCAGTTAGAGAGATTTGTAACATACTGGAAAGAAAAATTACAAGTTTGATCGTTCAAAGATTAAGGGGGAAAAAAATAAAAGAGAGAGAGCCTTGTATCAGATTTCTATAGAAAGGGCTGAGAAGCTGTTCCTTGATTAATCAGAGATGACATCATTTCTGCTCTGTTCATACAGCCTGGGAGTGGCACTAATGAAAGATAAACCTCACTGGCTCACTCGAGGCAGGCACACTTGAGCATCCTGGCTGTGCTGAGATCAGAACACAGGCTGTAGTTTAAGAAGGTGTCCTGGATGCTGGCACTCCTCAGGTCATGTCTGCAGAAAGACCATTTAGTTTGTAGCTGAATTTAAATTACCTGTCGAGGCCGACCGATAATGCTCAAACTATTGGACAACCACATGTTAAAAAAAAAAATTCACACTTTCTATCCTTTGAAAAAGTTAACAGGACATGGATTATAGACCTAAATG
The DNA here is from genome assembly GCA_004025045.1 of Sigmodon hispidus. Taxonomy (NCBI): domain Eukaryota; kingdom Metazoa; phylum Chordata; class Mammalia; order Rodentia; family Cricetidae; genus Sigmodon; species Sigmodon hispidus. The sequence continues at coordinate 17,513 of PVIH01009440.1, read as the reverse complement.
CAAAATCTAAACCAAAACACTTCTGGAAGCCCCTTTATGATACCCAAAATATGATAGCTAAAGGAAGAAACTGATAAATGAAAGTTTATAAAACTAAGTGCTTCTCCCTCTGAAGAATGAGAAGACAAGATAGGTCAGAAGAAAGTATTTGTGTAGCACATATCTGATAAAGGACTCCTCTCCAAAATCCACAGAAGATGCTCACAGTTTAATGACAGGAAACAAGCTAGTTATTGTTTTTGTTTTTTACATATGGTGAAAGATTGAACAGACATCTTACCAATAAAGATGTTTAGATGGCAAATGGCCACATGGAATGCTGCTCATCATACTAACACCAAATCAAACATTCAGCTCTGAGTTAAAGGTAAGTTAAAAGCAAGGTAGGATACTATTGTGTACCTATTTCAAAGGCTGAAAAATTTTAAACCAGCCATACCAAGTGCTGGCAAGACTATGGAGCAACTGGAAGTCTGGTACATTGCCAGTTGGAATGAATGAGAGATGGTACAGCCAGCATTCCCAAACAGCTTTGCAGTTTCTCTTAAATTTAAACATAGATTTGTCTTGTGATCCATCAATCGGATCCTAGGTTATTTACTTGGTTGAAATAAAAGCTTATGTTCACACACACATTCATATACTCATGCACACAAAACAATAAACACAAATGTCGGAAACAGCTTTATGCATAACTGTCCCAAACTGGAAATCAACCAAATGTGCTTCAGTGGGGGAGCTGATGAAAAGGAAGTGTGGTACATGCCTAGAATACTATTCATCAATGAACAGGAGCATGAAAGTGATGCACACACCAAGAACGGTGACTAACCAATGGATCAGGCCAAGCAGAAGATGGCAGGCTCCGAGAATCTCTATGGAAGACCCTTCTCTATACCATTCTTGAAAACCTAGATGCAGAGCAGAGAAGAGAGTAGTGTTGTCAGCCACAAGAGAGGACTTGCCAGCAGAGTGATGGGAGATCTGTGGGAATGTCAAAATCCTTCTACATTTTTACACGGATAATATAGGCAAGAAAATATATGTACATCTCTAACTTGCACTGAGGGGTGGTTTTACTTCATGTGAATTACACATTAATTTTTATTTATTTGTTTACTTACTTCTGACTTTTCAAGACAGGGTTTCTCTGTGTAACAGCTTCCTCTCTTAAGGAACTCAACTGTAGACCAGGCTGGCCTTGAACTCTCAGAGATCTTCTTGCCTCTGCCTCCCAACTGCTGGGATTAAAGGAGTGCACCACCACCCCAAGGCCACATTAATTTTTAAAATGAGACAAAAATCTTCCCACACTATTATAATGTACAATAAAAATTAATTTATGAGAAAATTATATAAAAAGATTTATATAATGCCAGACCAAATTCTTTAAGTATTGTGTTTAAGGAACAACAAAAACAGAACTCTTTGAGGGGTGAGAAATGGCACCTGCTGTTCTGGCAAAGAGCTGGTTTTGGTTCCTAACACAAAATGGTGGCTCACAACCATCTGTGACTACAGTTCCAAGTGATTTAACATGCTCTTCTGGCCTCTGCAGGCACCAGGCACACACATGGTACACATGCATATGTGCAGGAAAACATTCAGAGCCACATAAAATGAAAGTAGATAAATCTTTTTTTAGAATTTGTTTGTTAAGATTTTATGTCTAAACATCCATTCTAGGTTCCCAGATCTCTGCATCACAGGGTAGTGATGTGGCAAAGAGGCATTTGTACACAGCCTTCTCAGAATCATTTCTACTTCCTCACAGCACCCCAGTTTCCCTGAGATCAGACCTGATCAGTGCATGCACAGAAAACAGCAGGGACCCAGTTCTTTCCCAGTCTCCAGTAGCATGTAACTCAATCTATTCCCTATACACCTGCCACAAGTGAAGCAACCTTGGGCAGATAGAATCCAATGGCCACTTTTCCACACCAGCAGTAACATGCATCTATAAGAGGCTGTGCCTTGGGTTTTCCATTCCCTGATCTTTGGCTTCTTTCTTTCCTCCACTCTTCATGCTGAGGGCCTCTCTTAGGATGGAACAGCATTCCTTTCTCCAGCTAGCAAAAAAGGGCTTCACTTCCCTGGGGACCCACAACCTATGAGAACAACTTCCCTCCACTTTCTTCCTCACATTATTATATGTTGACCCTAGTCAGGGCAGGGAGACATTGGAACCACATATTCAGTGTTTCTCAAAGAAAGTCTAGTTTTCAAGATTAGCACCTCACTGGGGACTCAAAGAGTTGAAGCTGACATACAGGATGCACCTGGAAATGTTGGAATGCAGTTAGCTGTAATAACGATTCATCACAAGCTTGAACTCCAGAGGATCTGTCACACACACACACACACACACACACACACACACACACACACACACACAAAGCTAAGATGTGTAAAAGCCAAAGGTTGCTCTGTGGCTCAGCAGCAATAGGGATGCTGATTCTTGCCCTGATCCCACTGGCCATTCTCAGAAGATGTCAAACCTCCTCTGGCAGTAAGATGGTTTCTGCTGAAAAGCCTTGTTTGTCACCTTGAAAGAATAACAAAGAAGACATGAGTTTCTACTTGTGAGAGCCTTGGAAAGAAATTCTTCCTTGATAAGCTCTTATAAATGCCTGGACCAGAGTACATACCACAACCTTGTATTGCAAGCCATCCCTATCTTCTCTTATGACAATGAAACTCATGATAACTTTACTAGGAGAAGATTAGTAAGACAAAAGGAAGCTCCAGAATGCCAAGGAGGAAATACATCAGGGAGTAGTCTTTTAAATGTCATTTCTGCCCAAGCACAGTCACATATGCTGAATCTTTGGCTCAAAAAATGAAAAGTGGGCACGCTAATGCCTACAGTGTAATGGGCCTCTTAGGAATTAAGCAAGACTTTCATGTGCTAAGTACTTGCTTTCTACCTGAGGCTAGTACATGTCTCTTAATGGTGGCTATTGTTAAAGATTCAAAATATACAAGTGTATGCCAAAGTGTTAAATATTAATGACATATATTTTAAGTTGACTAGAGTTTGAAAAGGGGGAAATTCATTTTCTATTGGAATCATCTGGAAAAAGTGTACTGCACAGGCAGGATATGAACTAACTTGAATAGGGTGTCTAGAATCTGGATAGCTGAGAAGGGATGGGAAGTCACTGAACTGAGACAAACAGCAAAGTACTGATGTCCATCAAGCACCTTCTATGTGCCAGGCAAACTGTGTATGTCTTGGTTAGGCTCCCCAGTGAACTTTATTAGAGTGAGATATTAGCCAAGGTTTTCCAGGGGAACAGAACTAATAGAATAAATATGTGTCAGAGGTGGTGTAACAAACCCCATGTCAAAATAGCCTTGCGCATATACCTTCTGTGCTGGAGGCTGGCAGTCAGAAATCGGATGGTGAGTTCTGGTAATGGACTCTGTTCCTGATCTGCAGGTGACAGTCTATTTGAAGTGACCTATTTACTTATAGGCCACTAATCCCCAAAAGAGAGTCCAACCCTCTTAACTAGCCTAACCAAATTCTCTCCCAACTGCCCTGTGGTTGTCTGAATGTAACTGGCTCCCATCATCTAACAGAGAGTAGCATTATTAGGAGCTGTGGCTTTGTTGGAGTGGGTGTGGTCTCGTTGGAAAAAAAGTGCTACTGTGGGGGCAGACTTTGAGGGTTTCTATGCCAAGGATACTGCCCAGTGTCTCAGTCAACTTCCTGTTGCCTGCAAGATGTAGGACTTCCAGATGTTTCTCCAGAACCACATCTGCCTGCTTGCCACTGTGCTCCCAACCATGATGATAACTGATTGAACCTCTGAAACTGTAAGCTGCTATCTCAATTAAATGTTTTACTTTATAAGAGTGGCCATAGTCATGGTGTCTCTTCATAACGATAGAAAACCCTAACTAAGACAGGCTCATCCAAATACCCTCACACTGGGAGACAGTGCATCACCATGTGACTTTTGGGGGACAAAGACACTCAGTCCATAGCAGATGTAAAAATGTATAGGAGAGCTGTATTATTTATCAAGTGGGAGCAGGCTCAGAAGTTCAAACTTGTCTAGGGGAAGCCACAGGCTGGACATTCAGGAGTACCGCTCCAACCCTGAACTTGAATGTGCTGCTGGTCCAAGAAGAGCCGGTCTAGCACATAAAGATGACATGCTGTTTGCCAGGGAACTTTCTAGCCCATCCTTCAGTCACAGCTAAGTTTCTCCTCTAGATATTCCTAATCCTTCATCTCATTCTTCTTTACTCAAAGCTCAGTGGCTTAAATGTACCCTTCATGGGAACACCCTCATAGAACAATGTGCCATTGAACACCTGGGTGCTGAGCTTCAATTAAACTGACATTTAAAAACAACGGTAATCACAGATGGATTTTATTGTTACACTGATACTTTATTTCATTTTTGATGCTCTTTTGATAATTGAAATATCCCTAAAACGTGGTAAGAAGTCTATAAGATCATCTTGAAATTATATTCCCTGCTTATCTAATTTATTAATTTTATAGGGAATGTTTAGCTACAATTTCCAATCCTGTATCATTGTAGAAGATGATAAACCATTTTATTTAATATGTGGTGGGGCAGATCATATAATTTTTAAAAGTTTCAAACGCCTTACCAATGTATTCCATTCTTACTTGGTGCTCACCTAGTCTATGGCATGTTCAGCCTCTTTATATTCAGAGGTGAGGGAGGAGCATGGTCATTAGGGATGATTTCTAGGATCCTGAATTTTCTGAAAGAATTTGGTAGAAACCAGTGGCTTGTCTGAAGGATGTCAGCTTTTAAGTGAGATATAGAACTAAGTGTTGTTTCTCTTGATCATCTAGGAGAACATTTCTAATAAAGAGAACAATGACAATATCCACACAGGTAGATTTTAATCCTACATTGTATTAGAGAAACTGAGGCTGGAGAAGGGTAAGTATCTTGTCACAGTAAAGACGGTAATGAAGTCAAGGTATGTCTGAATATATAATGCATTTTGGAGGATGTATTGACCCAAGAAATTTACTTTAATAGGACATTTAGTCCAGAAGAAAGAGTTGAAGTAGCATGTGGTTCTGGGTATTTCATAGTTATCACAGGACTCGAAATACAAACACTTCATTTATCTTTCAGGAGTAAATGGCAGAGAGATGTAGGGATAAAATAAATGTCATTTCTCTGGAGAATTATGGGTAAAGAAAGGAATCACTTCTTGATATTTCCTCACTCAGTCTTATCACCAGGCTACAGCGAGTAATAGTCACATGTGCTTATGAAAACTTAATGTTCTAATGTTAAATTAAAAAGTCAATCTTTCCATTGCTCTGGCCTTCTTTTAAATGTCTAGCAGCCACACAGGGCTGAGGCTATGCACAGCAGAGATCCAGAGCATTCTGTCATTACAGAAAGTCCTACTGGACCATGCTCTCCTCCAGAGAATCTGCTAATATGCCCATCACAGAACATGCCACATCTTTATGAGCATATCACTGTACTCTAAAGGTGAATTATGAGAAAACATACAACTCTAACCCTAAGCAGTCCCTCTGGCCAGGACCTTTCTCACATAGAGCAGTTCGGTGGGACCCTGGTCCTAGGGTCATGCTCTTGTCTCATAGAAGCCAAGTATCGATGTGTTCTTCTGAACCACTCTACCGACCAGAGGTGCCACTGACATTTGGCTCCATTCAAACTATAAACATCTAACAAGCTCCAGATGCTCCAGGAGTAGATTTAAGGTCCTGTCAATGTGGACACTAAGGTCTGAAATGAAACACTTGGCGTTCGATTTGGCTAAAATGTTAAATTCACAATTTATTGGCTCAATAAAACATAAATGCTAAGAGCCAATTTTCAGGTTGAAGCCTCTGCGTGCGTGCGTGTGTGTGTGTGTGTGTGTGTGTGTGTGTGTGAAAACATATGTACAAGTTTCTTAAGGCAAAGTTAACAGCAAGTGTTCAAAATAACAGTGGCAGACTTATTTTTCATGAACCCAAATGTTCTTCATGGTATACACATAGGTACACAAAACTTTTTCCTGTGCTGAATGATAAAACAAAGTTGCTGATAAGCTGCAATATCTGTGAAGAGTAAAAAGAGACAGTGGAAGAAATTGGAGCCGTCAGAAATACGAGCTTTCCCAAGGGCTGTGCCATTGCGTTCCAGTGTTTTCTTCTGGCAGAGCAGGTTGAAATTCACTGTTACAAATGACCAACCATAGTGGAAAGTGAAACCTGGCTGGCTCTGGAGCTGTGGAGGGAGCTGAGAAGGCTTTCCCCGTCCTAGTGAATGTTGGGCTCAAGATAAAGAGGACAGTTAAGAATCATAAAGCGGCTTTTCCCTCTGACAACAGTTTCAGCTCTCCTGTTTCTGTGCGGAAATGGGGAGGTAGAGTGGATAGATACACTTTCCTCCTCCTCTCACCAAACTTAGTGTGAAACCTGGGTCTTGTAAACAAAATAAACAAACAAACACTAAAAAACGGAGCTAGAAGTGGTTGGAAACAGTTGGGGGCTAGAGGAGCAAAGGGTGGTCACCTTCCTGGACTGTTTTTGCCTCAAACATCCCTAACATAAAGTGGAGGAAGCTGGGCAACTCTAATGCTATCCAGCATCTAACACAGGAATGAAAAACTACATTCCAACAAATATCTGTTCTCTTCAGCCCATAGACCAGGAAAAGGGCAGTGCAGTATGACGGGAAACAGGCAACAGCCTCCTCACTCCAACCAACCACAGAAAAGTTACAGCTGCCTCCACTTTTGCCAACAAAGGTGGGTGGAGTCAAGATGTTTACGTTTCTAGAGCTTGTTCTGGTTAAGGATCCTGTACTGTTGTCCCTACAAGCCCCACATCTACTTCTAGATATGCAGACCACGTAGGGAGCCTGAACTTCGTCTCTCTCCAGTTAGATGACGTCACGTTGTCATGGGAGACCTGGGGGATGTTTATCATGAGCACTATCAACAGTGGTCACCAAGTTATTTCCATCTTTTGGGTTCTTTCTCAGCAGGAACTAAGCCTGGCTGCCTACCACCCTTCCCAGGATTCATTCTGGGGGCAGGGCCCTGGTCTTTGCGTGAACTTCTGCAGCAGCCAATGGATTCAAAGGTTAGATTCGCTCCAGAAAACTCTAATGGCTGTTGCACCTTACCCCTTTTCCCAATCCTGGAACATCAAGGTGTGTCGCATCTTGATTATGTAGGTTTTTCTTTAAAAACCCCCGCCCATTGGGGCAATGGGCTCTTACCCCCTTCTGCTGTGCAGAGCTAGGTGATCGACCCAGGCTCTAATTCTCTGTAGGTAGCAATAAAATCCACACTCATAACAACATGTCCAGCCTCCCTGGTGGAAATTCTTACACATAGGCATAACAGTCTCAGCAAAGCCAAATAGTGTGGAAGTCTCACAGCAGCCCCTTGGAGTACTGAGGGCTGAGGAAGACACAGGATGAAAGGGTAAGGGGGTGTGTTTTATTAGGTTTCTGACATGTACTTTTGGTTCTGAGGTTCTGACCCACTGACCCCATAGACCCACAGTCCCACAAAGATACACAGATACTTACATTAATTTTACACTGATCAATCTAGGGCTCAGGCATATAACTTGCTAACTCTTCATTCTTAAACTAGCCCACGATTCTTACTTTGTTCAGCCATGAGGCTCAGTACCTTTTCTCAGCAGCATTTCAACTTCTTTCTTCTGCATTTCCTGGCATCTCTGTGGCATCTCTGCCCTGCTCTAAGATATTCCCAGAGTTTTGTTAGTCTTGTAGCCCGGCCTACACTTCCTGTCTGTCTTTGGCCAATCAGCAATTTTATTAAACCAGTAGGCAGGACAATTATTTACAATTTAACATTATTACAATACAGGGGTATGGTTACAAAAGAACACCATGAGGAATGCTGGTGGGAGGGGAAGGTCACATATTGACTATGTCCATACCTTGGTCATAATAATTGTACTAGACCTTTGAGTAAAACCAGGTTTGGAAAAAAAAGCATGGGGTTGCTGTAACATTTCTTCGAATTGTGTGTAAAACCGTTAACTATCTCAAAATAAAATATTTAGTTTAAAATGATAAATCATACACCTTCTAAGATAAATAACCTTGTAAATTATAATCAGATATCTAATTTTTTAAATACTTCCCCACCTCCAATATAAAACTATTTAAAATGCAATATTTTCTGTTAGAAACTTATATTGAGCAATGGAGGACAATTTAATTCTAAAACACTCTTTATGAGCTTGCCAGGCTCATATATGTTTCATTAAACATTTCTGATCCTTTGGAAACAAGGCATTGTTTAGTCATCCCTGAAATTCCTCCTTTTCCACCCCCAGCCCTGGCACTCATAAGTCTAGGGTAGGCCTCTGCTCTCAGGACAGATGGTTACACATGCTATTGCATTTTGGGACTATAACAAAAATAACACTATTATTTTGTCATTCGCAAAATAACACCTGTTCCTTTAAATCAGTGTTTTCATGTATGAGGGCTATGTGAGCATCAGAGAGACAAGGATGGATAGTCAGCAGTGAGAAGGGAAGAATTATTTATTTGGAAATGAGTCGTGTTTCTTTTTCCCTATCTCCTACTGCCTGGAATCAATCTATGTGCTGTGCTTGGAAAAACAATGAGGGACCATAGTGATTGTTCCCATGGCTCTGGCAACTCTATGTGTGACCTGGAGGCGGGGAACGATGTTTGCTGAAAGAGCATCTGCTTTATTGAAAAATGCATTTGAAGGCTTTACCGACAGGCCTGACTCAGAGTCGAGTACAATTAAGACAGCGAGATCTCACTTTGCAGTATTCAAAATCTGCCAGAAGCATCGTGGCTTTGGAACCAGGATGCTATCCTCACCATCCTCAAAGCCAAATGCCTTTGTGGGCAGGGAAGGGGTAAAATTGGTGTAACTGACATCCTGTGAAGAGAAAGCTTTATAAACTATCTTCAAAGACACTTACAAGACACAACAGCCCTTTCTCAACACAGCTATGGGATGCATTGATGTGAATAAATATAAAAATGGCTATTAAATTTCTATTCTATTTCATGCACATGGGTTTAATATTAATAATTAAGGAAAAAAGCTGGCAAAACACACGCAAAACTTAGCCAAACCCCAGATGCTTGAAAAATAAGTCAAGATTTTTCTGAAAACATAGACCACTACTGGGTTTGCCATCCCTGGTGACAAGAGACTGAGAAACTGAAACAAACTCCATTTCACTTTCGTCTTTTCGCCAGAAGATACTGGAGTTCCTTCCTGCCAAGGAGCTAGAGGATTGGCCTTTGGTGCCAAGAACAAAGCGTGGGTCTCCACATGGCCACCATTCTGTGGAGAAGGCACACTCAGATCCCACAGGGCAGAACATCTACTCTCCACCCTCAACCTGATGACAGATTCTAATTTTCTTGATCTCATTCTCAGAAGGCAAATCATCTCACACTATGGGGTGGAAATAAATTATCATAGGTTCCAAAAGATACTCGGTTCATATCTGTCTTGTCTTGGAGTCTGTTTGATGTCATCCCAAGACCTAATATGATTGTCATGAGATTGATGCCCACTGTTGTTATGAAATGGACGTAGGCAGGCAGGCAAGCAGACTGGAGTCATGTCTGCTTATTTGACAATGTAGAGGGCAGGATGTTTGCCGTGAATCCCTGCCAGTGCTTGGCCATATCTGTTTGGCAGAATTCTACAGTTGAGATTTATTGGAAGTGATAGTAAATAGGAATGCAGAATTCATAAACTACCTTCACTCAGGTTTCACAATATGATTTGAATCTGAAATGTCCTCCTGAGGCCCTTGTGTGAATGCTAGTCTCCTAGCTGAGGGCACTCTTTAGTAAACCTTTAGGAGCTGAAAAGCATCTGACAGGGGTAAGCTCCTGGGAGAATGAGACTCTGAAAGTTATACCAAGCCTCCTCCACTTCCTGCAGCTTTCTCCTCTTCCTGGCCCACCTCCCTGTGAACAGCCTCTACCACATACACTTACTGCAAGAAGCTCTGTGTCTTCACCACAATAATGGACTGAAACTCTTTGAAACCATGAGCCAAAATAAATATTTCATCTCCTACTTTGTTCTGATCTGGTATTTTGGTCACAGTAACACAGAACTCTGACGTCATCTCACCTTCACATAACATGAGTAGATACTGCCATCCTCCAGATGAGGAAACCATGACTCAGCATGAGGGTGGGAACAGGAGATGCCCAAGTCTAATTGCTAAAGGACAGCCAGGACTTAAATCTAGCATTCCAACCTCATCGCTCCACCTGCTCTGCTGTTGCAGCATTGAGATGGAATTATTCAGAGGGGAAGGCTCAGCAGCTGATAGGCTGGGCATTCAGCGCTTAAACACATGCTCACAGGATCAGAAAAAGAATGCATATGTCACTGTTCTGATTCAGATTGCTAAACTAGGAGCTCACTGTTGCCTTCCATGCACCTGAATTTCCACTTACAGACAGTGTGGACCACAAGAGCTCTATGGAAGACTCTCACACTCTCCTAATCCACAGAGCCCACAAACACATCAAAGCTGTCAAAACTCCACCTCTGAAAAAGAAAGTCACAAAATATTTTTTTAAGAATGTAGCACTTCACTAACAGGTGTACTGACAAAACAAATAAATACCTGAAGTTTAAAGAACGTGTGTAGTGTCTTCTTTAATTAAAAGGTATCTTGTCCTCGAATTCAAATGCGTACAAATAAACTAAGTTGTCAGTATACGGGTGAGTATGTGTTATCTTCGGGTTCAAATACTAGCACTTTGTTTTATATTAACTGAAGAAACCAATTCCCTGATAGTCTTTTGAGGAAGAAATACTCTACCTAATCCCCACCTAGAAGCCAAATCAACTAGTTCTACTGAAAATAGTAATTGTAAAATCTGTTAAAAAAAAATGATTTTCTCTTCACCATTATGTACTTTGGAAATATTTTTTTGAAACTATGAAGCCAAATGTTGAAAACCAATCAGACCTATGGTTACTATAAATTCTGAGCTAAACAAAAACATTCAGATCAACAAAACATACAAGAAAACAAGCTCAGTGTCTTAGGGTGTAAAGAAACATCATGACCACAGCAATCCTTATAAAGAAACATTTAATTGATGTGGCTGGCTTACAGTCAGAAGTTTGGTCCACTATCATCATGTCAGGGAGCATGGAGGCATGCAGGCAGACATGGTGCTGGATCTCAGAGTCCTCCAACCTTGATAGGCAAGCAACAGGAAGTTGACTGAGACACTGGGAGGTACCCTGAGCATTTCGAAGCCCTCCCTACAGTGATCCACTTCCTTCTACAAGGCCACACCCATTCCAACAAAGCCGCACCCCCTAATAGTGCCACTCCCTATGAGATTATGGAGGCCAATTACATCCCAACTACCACACTCAGTGAAGTTTTCAGCTCTTTATTCTATTTCTATGAAAGAACACTCAGTAAACTGGAAGAGACAGAGGACATATGCATTAGAAAAAGGTTAGAGATTGTTGTTATTTGTTTGGGTTTTTATCATTTATTTTTCTGTATTTTTTCTGTGCATTGGTTACACCTGTGTGAGGGTGTCAGATTCCCCAGTAATTGAGTTACAGACAACTGTGAGCTGCCACACAAGAGCTGGGAATTGAACCTGGATCCTCCAGAAGAGCAACCAGTTCTCTTTACTGCTGAGTCATCTCTCCAGTCCCACTGTTTTTTGGATTTGTTTTATTTTCTGATTTCATGTAGCAAGAATAACTCATTAGAAATAAAGAGATGGCTTAGTAGGTAAAGCTTTGACACCAAAGCAAGAGAACCAGGGTTCAGATCCCCATGTAAAGCAGGGTGGGTATGGTGGCCTACCTATAATTCCAGGGGCAGAACTAAGTTCCTCAGGTTTGGCAGCAGCCATCTTTACTCACCCAGTTGCCTTGTTGGCCCCAAACAGATACCGTTATGCTATTTTAACCTATGACTTTGCATAAGAGCACATTCAATAAGATATTGGGACACCATTTCAGCAGTGAGAGAAAACAGCTCTTTGGGCTAGACATGACCCTTCTGCCATTCTAAGACTTCCTAATAACTGACAGCATTTCTAGGCAGAAGAAAGTGGCAAGAGATGTAGACAAGAGTGGCAGTCAGGGATAGAGACAGGAGAGGTAGACAAGAAAATGGATCACCAAGGAAAGGACTACAAGACAAAAAATGAACCAGGAGGAACAGCACCTTGGGTTATGGCAGATTACAACCTAAATCCCAGTCAGTGCTCTATCTAGAAGAGGCTTTAAGAGGTCTCTTGGCGAGCCAGGTGGCAGTACCCTTTAAAGACAGAGGCAGGAAGGTCTCTGTGAGTTCAAGGCCAGCCTGGTTTACAGATTGAGTTCCAGGACAGGCACCAAAGCTATAGCAAAACTCAAAAAGGTCTCTTGGCTCAGTAGTCACCATATCATGGTTTTTTTCCATAGGATTTTAAAATTAAGCACATGAACTCATGTGCAAGCACACATGCCATGCATTCTCACATCCTGGCCAAAGTATCTATTGTGCTCACAGAAGGCTTCCCTTTGGTACTTTTTCATGATACTACTTGGAAAACAATGTTGATAACCTTGTGTTGGTTTTCAAAATCATTCTAGAAATTGAATTGGTTGGTAAAATTCAGAAGTCCAACATCTTTGTCCGGGTCCTTTCCTGGTCCTTTTTATCTTCCTAAAGTAGCATGAGATGTGCTCCAGTCTACTCAATTGGAAAGTTCCCTGGCAAGTGAAACAAAACCCAGTCTCCAAATGTCTGGCTCTGTCCAAGCTTGACTCAGTGCCAGGTGACCCACTTGTCTGACATTTCCAAGTGACTTGGCCAGGAAGGTGGCACACCATGAGCACAGACCAGGCAATCTGAAAACCAGGCCTCACATATGACTTGAAGAGAAAATCATTAACTCACTTCCCTGTGTCATAAACCAACAGATTCAAATATGGAGAGGGCTGGCTCAAAGAAGAAACAGCAGGAAATGATTATTTAGGATTAAGAGTCTTGTTTCTAGACATATGTGGTAAAATATTGTCCAGATTAATTTTATTTGCTTCCTTTGATGAAGCCAAGTTAGCTAACCCAACTGTTAGAAGAACTGCTGGTCATTAGCACTAATGTCACATAGTCTAAAATATTCACCCTAGAGGCTTCTCTGTTAAAAATTCCAAAGTGTCTTTAATAATTAAAAATCACTGTAATAATTACAATCATTAGGACTTGCACCTTGGTAGGTTCCAATACATGACCGAAAATTCCTACCCAGTTCTCCTCCTCCTCCACTCTCTCAAGGGAGAGGAGCATTCCAAAGCCATGGTCTCCTAAGGAGGAACAGTACTCGCTCAGGCTGGGTACCCATTCAAGAGCACTTCCTAAAAGCCCTCAACAGCAGCATGTCTTCAGGTCCTCACCAGGGAAAGACTAGAAAGGCTTTGATGATGGTCTTGTTATGTGTCAACCGCTGACAGCACATTATTTCTGAGTTGTGTGTCTGTGAGCATGTTTCTGGCTCAAGTTGTTAGTTAAATCCATACATGGGGGAAAGATGGCTGCTGCCACTACCATTAGAGGCCATCATCCACTTTCTGGAGGCAAATTTGTTCCCATCCACCTTCACTGCCCTCAACACCAGTTCTGTTTTCAGACCTTTGGACTTTTGCTAGCAGTGATGTCAGCCCCCTGGTTCTCAGACACTGCCGTTTGTTTTAGAATGACGGGGCATCAGCCTGCAGACAGATCTTCTAAGACTCCTTGAGACAACCCTCATAATAAATCCCTGTCTGTGCCTTTCATTTTCTACTGCTTCTGTCTCTCTAGAGAGAATCAACATCGCCTTTGAAACCGACGACTTAGGTGAGTCATGTTCAGGTAAAATCACTCTACTGACATCCTTACATGTTGACTGTGTGTATGCTGAGATACACATGATTTTAATTTTGTATTCTCTTTTGTACCCTCATTTCCCTTATAAAAAGCTCTTGGCCCCTGAACCACATTGGACTACACGTACACATTAATAGCTGTCAATCATATATAAAGGTGTTAGTTGGTATGACCAGTATGTTGCCATACCACATCATCCATTAGCAAGGTACCACTTAAGAGGTAAAGGGATTCTTTACCACTCAGCAGCTGTGCAACCTCAGTCAGTTATTGGCCACTAGTAGCCTCTGATTCCTCATCCAGGAAAAAAAAAAAAAGTTAAAAAAGGCTTTGTTAACTTCCCCCTGCAGCCTTAATAGTCTAGCTCTGCACAAGTACAAATGACTTCATAACTACCACCAACAAAAATCAAGTGTGTGTCCCCCAGCCGGAGGGTTGACAGAATCTGTGGCTGACCATAGCCAAACTTAGACTTTAATGTGGGGTTTCTTTTACAGTTGGTTTCGGATTATAATCAAAACCCAAAAGGAAGTTAGATTCCAATGCTTAAGTAGGTCCAGTCATCCTTTTCTAAGTACAAAAGATAGACTTGTAAGCCTTAGGGGCTGAGGGGAGGGGTCACAGCTGTGGGCCAGCAGAAAGGCTACACAGCAATTGTAAAGAGGCAGAACCCCGATGCCAGGCTCTGAGATGCAAGCCACATCACTTAGACCAGGCACCAGCATCCTTGTGAACACTAGTGGCTACCATGTCCCAGCCATTCAGAGTACACATGCCCTGAGCATTCATCCTCTGCCGCATGTTATGAAAAGTGAGCTGGCCCCAGACTCACCAAAAGCATGAGCATGTATCAGAACACTGATGGGCTTTCAGACACAGAAAGTCTTGTTCTTTGAATAGGGGTGGGGGGAGAGAGCAAAGGGAGCAGGTCTTTGAACAATATGGCACAGCTTGAGGGCCTGCCTGGGGTGGCTGGGAATGAAAATAATCAAAATCAATGGTAATAATGGGCCCAGGAAGCAGTTCTACAATGCAGATCCCCCACTCAGTAGTCAGTTCACTAATGACATTAGCTAGTATGAAATACAAATGGGGGGAAAACATTCTAAGCCAATTACACTGATTATGCTTCTGACATCAAAAGGTACAGCAGATGAATCTGAATTTCCATATATTAATATTTAAGCCAGTATCCACTACAAAGTGCAGCACGTACATAATGAAGGCCCTCTAGATTGCAGTACATACAGCTAAAATCTCTAATTAAGAAAAAAACCAATTTTCTAAATGATAATTAGCAGTAATCATGTTCTTTAAGTGTAGGGTATTATAAAGTACAATCTGAATTTAAAAAAATGTAAATAGCTAAATTCCTTGTACCGGCTGGAACACAACAGATGTAAGGGCAGAGGCTATCAGCTCCAAGCAGTAAGTGCATCTCCAGTCACTCCAACAGTTGCATCTGTGATTGCAGCGATCAAAAAGTGCATTGACATTTATCAAAGACAGTCTTGACTGGGTGGAGTGCTCTACTTGAGAGAAAGGAGGAGGGAGCCTCAAGAGAGGGAGGAAGGATGGGACGTGGGAGGTAGGGACTTAACCCTCACCTCCTAAGGTATTTGCTGAAATGGGGTAAAATCTAGCCAAGCCTTGAGCTGGCTCCACTTTTTATTGCTCAGTTGGTAACGATTGCTGTGCAAATACCACCCACTTGGGGCAAGGCAGAATTTCGGCCAGGCTAGCACACAGAAAAGAGAGTTAGCCCTGCTCCCGTGAGGAGGTGCATAAAGAGGGTAAAGGGCTAAGTAGCAACATGTATCCAGTGCATGCACCCATCCCCAAGATGTTTGAGACTCACGGTACCGGAGACACCGAGTAAGAACAAAGACAGGCGTGTACCACGGAAGCTACACAATTGTCTTGTGCTGTCCACGAATGCGTTCTTCCGTGGGCCTCCATTGTAACCAACGCCTGCAGTGAGCAGCTTCCAAAGAGAAAAGACTTCTTTTGCCTCATGGATTTTGAGGTTTCAGTCCATGATTGATTGGAGATGGGGCTCTTATAAGCCTTTGGTGATGAGGCAGTATGTGGGAGAGTGGAACAAGATTGTTCCCTCATGGTTTAGAAGAAAAGAGAGGATGATGCAGGACAAACTTCTGATGACGATTTAGGCCTCGTCTCCTAAATGTTCCATCATCTCCCAGTATCCCGCCCTGGATAAAGCCTTTTGTAGTTACACAGACCCTTGAGGGACACTCCAGGCCCGAACACTATCAGCACCGAGATTCTTATGTGTTTCGAGTTCTTCAGAAGTGTGAAGAAAGAACCCATCGTCTACAGGAGGAAGGAGAGTGCAGAATAAGAGAGTGGCATTCCAGAGTCCCCTAAAGACTGACACGGGCCGATATGCAAGGGCAAAGTGATTTCTGTTGCAGTCATGAGAGGACATTTCTCAAAGCCGGAAGTGAAGCCAACCAAGGCTCAAACCACCACAGAGAAGCAGTTACCGGGCATGAGCAGTACTGACTTCCCCGGCTTTCAAAGACTTCCGCTCTCAATTATCACACGAGCAAAGTGACCTTAATACCCTGCTTGATAACAAAGCTGTGTCTCATGATTAGTTGCACCATTGCCACCAACGTCCTTTTAAAAGCTCCAAATTCAATTAATCTAAAGGCTTTAACTATGATAAGAATTTCAGACTCAAACATACAATATCAAACATGAACTCTTTGCCTTCCAGCTACCTAGAGAATCTGGCATAAATCTTCACAAGAACACTCCCTAAAATTCATTGTGAATTTACTTAACATCACTAAATCTAAAATATATACTATGGGTCAAATGTGTGTTCTATATATTTTATCACAATAAAAAAATTGGAAAATAATTTATGAATAGTTCAGGCTGAAAATGTAATAGGCAAAATAATGATAATGATAATTTTAAAAAGTGGTTAAAAGAAGTAAATACAATACAGGATGTAGAAAGTGCTTCAAAAAAATTTTTGGTTTATCTGGGTTTTTTTTCTTTTTGGTTTTGCAATAGGGTTTCTCTGTGTAATTGCCCTGGCTGTCCTAGAACTCCCTTCGTAGACCAGGCTGGCCCTTGAACTCACGGAGATCCACCTGCCTCTGCCTCCTCAGTGTTAGGATTAAAGGCATGTGCTACCACTGCCTGGAGAGCTTTATTAAATTTTATTAGTGTGTGTGTGTGTGTGTGTGTGTGTGTGTGTGTGTGTGTGTACAAGTGCATGGTGTGGATGTGGAGTCAGTTCTCTCCTTCCACCATGTGGGAATCAGGGATGGAACTCAGGTCATCAGACTTGGTACCAAAATGTTTGCTAGTACCTTTGTCCTCACTGGCCCACAATGCTCCTCTGCCCTCACTGGCCCACAATGCACCCCTGCCCTCACTGGCCCACAATGCACCCCTGCCCTCACTGGCCCACAATGCACCCCTGCCCTCACTGGCCCACAATGCACCCCTGCCCTCACTGGCCCACAATGCACCCCTGCCCTCACTGGCCCACAATGCACCCCTGCCCTCACTGGCCCACAATGCACCCCTGCCCTCACTGGCCCACAAT
>PVIH01009439.1:33993-82480 GCA_004025045.1 Sigmodon hispidus | reverse complement strand
GCGCTGAGGCCCGCCGAGCCCTCCTCACCTCTGGTCAGGGTTCGAATCCGCCCCTCATAGACCCCTGCAGTTGGTTTGCTCAGTTCACTCAGTTCAGGGTCGCAGTAGGGCTCTTAGTAGATTCCCTGAGCAGCAGGGGCTGCGGGTGTGGCCAGGTGCAGAGTTCAGCTGCCCCTGCTCCAGAGTGCGCTGGGACGCCCAACTCTCTGTTTATATATGTTCTCACTTTTAATTGGGTTATTTGTTATTTGATGTCCAGTTTTCTTGAGTTCTTTCTGTATTTTGGATATTAACCCTCAGTTCGTTGTGTAGTTGGTAAAAAAGAAATCTTTTCCCTTTCTATAGCTGCTGATTTTCTCAGTGATGATGCTCTTTGCTATAAGAAGCTTTTTAGTTTCATGAGGTCTTAATTTTAAATTGGTGGGGATTTCCATGAATTGGTAGCCTGCTTTTGGCTAGGTGGCCATTTTCTCTATACTAATCCTATCAGTTTATGAGTGTGGAGATCTATCATTGATATTTTCTTCAGTATCTTTTTTAATGTCTTAAAAGTGTTATTATTCAAGTCTTTCACTTCCTTATTAGAGTTACTTCACATATTATTTTGAAGGTACCTTGGAATGCATTATTTTCCTGATTTTTTCTCAGTCTATTTGCAAATTGTATATAGAAAGAATATTGATATATGTTAATTGTATGTTAATTTTGTATCCTTCTATTTTGCTGAAAGTGTTTGTCAGCCATTGAAGTTTCCTGATAGAGTTTTCAGGGTCATTTGTGTACACTATCACATCATGTGCAAATAAGATACTTTGTTGCAATGAGTTTTTTATAGTTGTCACACTGTCTAATGACTTGATGCTCTTAGCTGTTCTGAGGAACATGGCCAATCCTACATAAGTTTAAAGACAATGTCAGAATGTAGATGATGTTATGCATATGTTGAGATATTATAAGCAATAATAGATTTCCTAAAAATGAGTAAGTGTGCTATATTTCCTCATACTTTCTAATATGTTCACTTGAATTCACTCCAACATTTAAGAAAGGAAAGGTGATCTATAACTTGTGATATAATGCTTTTGGGGGCAATATTATTTTAAAAATTTCCTGAAAATTTCATTTTTCTTATATATTCTATTAGGGCTTTACATATATTCTGCTTAAAAATAATACACAGAGTAAGATAAATCCACTTTATGCAAGGATGGAATCCAGAAGTCACACAAGTTCCAAAGAATTGCTTTTCGTAGTTTGAACCTTTTGGTTGAGGTTCTCTAAACCTCAAAGACTAGCTTGTGGGAGTAAGAAGAGAACAAAATTTAGTGAATTTTACAGAAAAAGAGAAAGTCTGTGTATCTTCAGATACCAGCACTGAAAAGCAGACATGAAAAGGTGTGTCTATGCAGGGTCCCTGCTTACACACAAAGGTGGCAACCCTTAGGATACTCCTTGTCAGTCTTATTAAGGTTGATGTAACACAGGAAAGGAGTTGATCATTTATGTTTGGGAAATGAAGTCTTTTTCTTGCATATGTGAACTGTGGGATGACACTGAGCTGTGAGGTGAAACTCAGAGTTATTTCTGACTTAAAAGGACACATTATACTGTGTGCACAAATTAGGCAGAGAGCTGTCCTTCCCACATATCAAGAGTACTTTAGATGTTGCCTAATTTAATTTTCAAAGAGCCTTGTGAGATAGGCAACATATTTCACAACTCCAGAAAGAATTCCAGCTCTGACACATACCTGTGCTGAAAGAGATGTAGAGGATGTGGAGCTGACACCAGGTGTGCAGTCAGACAGCATGGGTCAAAGCTTGTTCTCATGATCACTATGCCACATGACTTCTACTTGTTCCCAAAGAAGGTGAAAGGTGTGATTATTTTATAGAAATTCATGACTGATGTGTTAAATGCACAGGCCCACAATCATCACCAGTTCCCCTTCATCTTCCTACATCACTTTTGCTCAGATTTCTGGCCAACTTTTTCAATGATGATGAGAATTTTATTCTTTAATTCCCTCACTGTATTGTATAGCTCTGAACATATGAATGTATGACTGCTGTATGGAAGGGTACATATAGCTGCATACATAGAACTGTGCATAGACATATATGCCTTTCACTATATAGTTTGAATAAGCATAAATATTCACCCTTTCTTTGATCTATCTTGTATCACGAGATACAAATGTGTAGGGACTTTACTTCTTAATATCTCTTACTG
The DNA here is from genome assembly GCA_004025045.1 of Sigmodon hispidus. Classification (NCBI taxonomy): domain Eukaryota; kingdom Metazoa; phylum Chordata; class Mammalia; order Rodentia; family Cricetidae; genus Sigmodon; species Sigmodon hispidus. The sequence goes on along the minus strand of PVIH01009439.1, from coordinate 80,248 downwards.
GCAGATTTTGGTTTTACCAGTGAGGCACTTGTATGAGATTTGGAGGGCTATCATGGAGATAATGCTATGTCCCTATTCTAATGGCTCCTGGTTCCAGTGTCAGACAACCACTTTGTTTAAGGATTAGGAATAAATGTTAGGCCCTTTGAAAGCTGACAGTCCCCTGAAGTTTTTAGCTCATTGTTTTTCAGTTTCAGTTCTGTAGCCATTACATGAACTTTATAAATAATTAATTAAAGTTCCCTCATAATACCTACCATATCTTCTGTTTCCTGAGAAAATGTGGGTGAACTCACTTTCCATACACAATCAATGTGCAACTTTATAAAATAACCCCTGTATTATCTCCTTTATAGACTGATATACCTCTCAAAGTAAAACCTCAAATTGTTCATAAGAGCTTAATTTCAAGACAGAGCTCAGCAAATACCTATCTTATTTCTAACTCTTCGGCTGAGACCTGTTAGATCCAGTTGCATCCGTGTTTCTGGTAGAACCTCTCTACATCCCAACAGTTTACAATTACTGGACCTATGCACCCCAACTCCTACATTTGCCTTCTTCTAACAGACTCGTATTTTCCAAAGGCACATGGATACAATGGCCTCAGTATTCAGCCACAACTGATTCCCTATAAAGTTCTCTTTAGCTTTCTTATGTCACAATGATCTTTGACCATTTGAACTTTGACCATCCATGTCACTAGTTGATACTTCCTCAAGTTGTTTATTGCCATATCTCCTATGTGTGACTTAAAACTATATCTTATTGTGTCATGAGGGGAAAAGACAACATGAGTCATTATACTTGTCATTGCCCTGGCACAAGTCCCTGCACAGGAATTTGCATACCTTAAAATAGCTCCTGAAATTTCCTACAACATCTCTGAGAGATATTCATCCAAGATCAAGTGGTAAGATCCCAACTATATGTTTTGATAGGTGGAGAAACTAGGAGATCCTTCCCTTACATCTGTTATATCAAGTTCAGGACATTCATTTTTCACTTAACCTAAATGATTTTAAAAAGTCTCCTAAATGTTTCTAAAATGTGCCAAAATTTCAGATTTTGCATGATAACCTTTAAGTTTTTTATTGTATACCCTAATGAAGTCTTTTTTAAAAAATTATTTTTCTCTCACACATCTTGACTCCAGTTTACTCTCCTCCCAGTCCCTCCATCCTGCTCCAGATCCACTGCTTCTCTGTTTACCATCAGAAAACAGCAGGCCTCTCAGAGATGTCAACTGAACATTGCATAACAAGTTATAATAAGACTAGGCACAAATTCTCATATCAGTCCTGGGCAATGCAACCAAGGAGGACAAAGGTCCTGAGAGCAGGTGAAGGAATCAGAGACACCCCAACTCCCACTGCTACGCATCTCACAAAAACACCAAGCTAACAACCATAAACAAATGCAGCAGGCCTAACAGAGACTCATTCAGGGTCTATGTTTGCCACTTCAGTCTCTGTGAGCCTCAATAAATCCTGCTTAGTTGGTTCTGTGGGTCACGTTCTCCTGGTGTCCTTGACAGTCTGGCAAGTAAGCACCAGGAGTCCTTCAGTCTCCATCTCTCCAGCTTTGGAATTACAGATGCATGCTGCTGCATCTAACTTCCTAAGTCACTGCTGTGGACATGAACTTGGGTCATCATGCTTATGTGAGTAAAGGGTAAGGACTTTACTCACAGAGCCATCTACATAGCACCTTTTTTATTTATTAGTATTTTCTAGTGGTGTTATAAATTGTACCTACTTATGGGGGTACTATGGTGTTTTAATACATTGCATGATGTTAGATTAGTCATGCTTATCTGCACAGATGTTTATCATATTTTTTGTGTGTATGAAAACATCCTAAATCCTTTTCTCTAGCTTTTTAAAATACAGTAAATATTACCATGGAAGATAACCCTACTGTGTAATAGAACAACAGAACTTGCTTCTAGTATCTAACTATAACTTAATACTTTTTTACCCACGTTTCCTAATCCTTCCTTTACCTGTATTTGCCTCAGTGTCAGGTAACCCTTATTTCATTCTTAACTTCTTTGAGATCAGCTTTGCATTCTACATTCCAGCGTTTGCATTCTTGCCTTATTTCATTCCACACAGTGATTTTCATTCTGTTAAAACTTTTGCAAATCAAAAAATTTCATCCTTGTTCTGAATGGCCAGATGATATTTCAATGTACACATATCTATTCCCATAGCTCCAAAGGAAGCTTCATCAAGCAAGCCTCTCCCAATGTACCCTGAGGACTGAGCCTCCCTGATCCTCACTATCCCCTTCTGAATTCCAGGCTCCAGTGGAAGGATGTGATACAGACTTTCAATTCTGCTGTTTGCCATGTTCGTATTGGTAGCCATTTCTTCTGCCTAGTTATTCTTTCTTCTCTTCAATGTTCTCTTTCATATCTCCTACAATTTAAAAATATATGGGCTGCTATTTCATGATTTCCTACTACCAGTGACTTTAAAAATATTATTTACAATCCAGTCTGTCTTCTGTTTATAATTTTCCTATGAGTAGACACAGTTTCCTTACATTCTATATTGATTAAATCAAATTAGTCATGCAGTGATTTATATAAATTCTTTAGACCATTTTGTTGGTCACAGCAGCTGAAATATGAAAAGCAACACACAGAATCCTACAGTGTTTGTCTTTTAAATGAATTCATGAATGCACTATATTTTTAAAATGTGTCATACATTATTTCTACCAAACTACAATTTATTCTAGGATATTTGATAAGTATTAGATTTTAACCTTCAAGACTACAGATTGAGCTATGTAGTACATATATTTTCTTTCCAAGACATCATTAAAATGACAACAACAACAACAAAAAACCTTTTAACCTTACAGCAAAGAAAATGGGATGAGGGTGGATATCTGAACACAACATAGCTCAACACATTTATTGCAAACGGAAGGCAGATGGATGATTTTATCTTGATGAGCCAGAGTAAAGGAAGCTTCCAATGTAAATATTTATGATTTTTTTTAAGTGGAAGAGAGTTGTAGAGTAAGAGATTGCAAGATAAATAAATGTCAACAGTGAAAAATGAATCCACAGTCAGTATCATTAGAGAAAATACTTAACAATTGATCCCAAAGAATGTTGACCATTAGAATAAACATTGAAAGTAGCCATTGACCAATAACCTTGTCAGTGCATATGGATTAGTTCTAACTCAAGCATTCTTTAAATGTAACAGTGCAGTTCAGTATACATGAACATAGGATGGGTAGAAGCTAGAAGCTTGAAGTTAGACATACCATCAATGAAGATTTCTTCTCTAAAGAAATGGAATAAAATTAATACTGCTAAAAAAAGAGGCAGACAAAATGCCATATGTGTCCACTTGGAGGACACCTTGCATGTCAAAAATTCTCATCATTTTCCTCTTTCTTTTTCATTGTTTTTGTGCTAGAAATTGAACACAAGGCCTTGTGTGTATTAGATAAATGCTCTTCAACTAAGATATACACTAACCTGTTTTTTTTTTTTTCAGCATGTACTAAGGCTTTTTTATTTTAGGGGGTTAGGAGAAAAGACAGATGCTTCATTGATGGTTTCTTTGGGATCTTTTCTTTATTCTTCTTTTGCATTGTGTATTCCTTCTCTGATGCATGATGTTTTCCTCCTAACTCATTTTAATTCTATCCTGGTTTTACTTAAAATTCCTAGGGTTTTACTTTTTATTCTCCATATTCCTTTATCTTCTTAATTCTTTTAGTTAGTTTTAGAAAAATTTTATGACAAATTATATAAGAATTTCCTTTTACTAGTTAGGAGATGATGAATATATTTGACGCAGTCATTAAAAATAACTGACTTGCATTTGAAATATAACCTTATTATATAATTGTAGATACTATAATACTAAAAAAGATAAGAAATAAAGTCAGTAGATATATTTCCATACTATAGTATATTTCCAGTTACCACATTTTTTGCTGATGTTTGTACTTAAAACTATATTAAAATTTTTCTTATCCTGAGTAAAGAGCATTACTGAAATTACTGTATGTCACTCTGAAAAATGAGAGAAACCCATATTTAGTTTCCATAATGAAATCCATATTTGCTTGGTTGTGATCCAGATTGGTTTTGAAAAGTATATATTTAATTGAGGCAGATGAAGTGGTCCAAAATTTAATAAGGATAAAAAGAAAGGAAAATTTAAAGAGAAAATATCCAATTAAAGATAAGTAACTGATGATTGCTCAGGTCCAAGAATTAATATTGATTAATGTTCTCTATTCCAGCAGGTCTTGCCAGGATAGAGATGCAAGAGTGTAAACTCAGCATCATATCAAGCACTTATGCTGTAACTTGCAACTTTCTTGATATTACAAAATTGAGATCAAAACCCTGCAACTAAGGTGAACTGTAGTGAAGCAACACTACCACTTTGGGAGAATTAGTCCTTAAAATTTCAGGGTCATTATTGTCAATCTCTTAGGAAATGACCCAACCATCCTTCTATAATTTTAGAAATCTGCTTTATGCTCCTTTTCCTGAATAATTTCTAGGCCTACTATTCACAGTAAGTTACTAGTGTTCAGTGTATATTGAATACTGGTAGGTTTGGAATGCATTTGAGTTGTACAAAGAGGCAAAAATGTATTTGTTATTTGCAGAGACATCACTGTCTTAGTGAGTATTCTTTTGTTGTAAAGAGAAACCATGACCATGATGACTCTTACAAAAGAAAGTTTTGTTTACAGTTTTAGAAGTTTAGTCCATTATCCTCATGTAATGGAATGGAGTATGGTGACTGGAGAGGTAACTAAGAGTTCTAAATCTGGATCCATAGGCAACAGGAAGAGAATGATTGAGTTGGGCATGGATTTTCAAAACTCAAAGCCAACCCCTACTGACACACTATATCCAACAAGCCCACACCTATTCCAACAAGACCACACTTATTCCAGCAAGGCCATATCTCCAATTTCTTCTCAAATAGTGCCATTTCCTGGTGACTAAGCATTCAAACATATGAACCTATGGGGACTATTCTTATTCAAACCACCACAGTCATAAAGTGAGATCTGAGAGATGAGCAGGCATTGGACAGTTTATGATCTATAGAAAATATATAAATTGGGGTCTTATTTTATTGTGATTTACTTATATTTTTCTTTTACTCATGTATAAAAAGTTGTAAAGCAATTAGCAATAGCTTTTAAGGGAGTGCTTCTCAGATGCATTCATGCTGGTTTGATCACAGTATAGCTAGAAAAACTTAAAGGAGGGAAGATTTATTTTGTCCCATAGTTCCAGAGGTCTCATTAAGAAGAAACATGTGTCATGGCAGGACAGGAAGCAGAGACAAACTGCATCCTGCGACAGCCCCACCCCTAGTCATCTACTTTGAGCAGTTTGACTCTGCTTCTTCAAACCTGCAACATCCCCACTCTCCAAGTAGGGCTTAATATATGGGCCTGTGGGGGAGTTTTCATTATTTAAATCATAGCAGGGCTTTTTAACAATTACCGAAAGGAGTCCACAATGATAATCTTTAAATAAATGCCTTTAATAGTTCTCTAAGTTGTTGATTGGTTTTGTAGTTTTTAGTCAAGTGAGACCAATCACAGTGAATGTTTGAGAAGCATAGTGAACACTTTGTTGATAGACATGCTTTCACATTGTCTCTGTTGAGTAGCGAGATAGCACTCTTAATATATTGGACAGACAACTTCAGAGAACGGGGATTCTATAAAAATGAAAGTAAGAATTGGAGCTAAAAGCAATAGCATTAACTTCTTTGGCATAAGTTTCTGCTTTTTCATCCTGAGTTTTTATTTTGGCACAAAGATAGCAATAACACTAAGCCTTCTACTGGAATCCAAACAGAAGATAGATTATTTTGCTTTAAAATTTCATTATAACAGACTAACTGTGGAGCAAATGAAAGCATTTTAATTTAATGGGAAAAGTGTCTACATCAGGGTTGGGTAGCCTGTCTTTAAGGAGCAGCTATACTTACTTATCACCTCTTTTTTTTATAACGTAGGAATAATTAGGTTTAGTCTCACAAATTATAAGAATAAAAAATTAACAATAAACTGTAGGATATTTTAAACCATAAGTTTTTATATAAAATAAAAGTTAGAATAATAAGTTCTGATATTTCTTTTGATTAAAAATAAGTAGATTTAGAGCCTATGCACCCTATCCTTTTGTTGTAGGGCTATTATATGATGAGATCACAGACCACAATGAAATGGGAATACTGAGCCTGACTTAGAATCAGGATCTAAGTTAGTTATGGGAATCTGCCAATGTACTGGATGTCTTTTAGGTTGAAAATTATTTCTAACCACAGAGTCTTTATTGTAGCTTGTTACTTTGTGGTCATATGCTCAAACTAATATAATTTGTGGTTTCTGCTCAGTATGTATTTAAATTGATATTCTTTGTGATTCAAACTTTATCTGTTTTCAGGGATGATCATTTGGTATGGGATAACCATTTTGTGTGTTCTTCCCTGGGAAAGACTATTTTTCTTGTTCCTGCTCTCAGTATTCCTTAGTTGCTTGATGTTCTCTTACTGAGGTTGAAGTCTCCTTTCTTTTGGTTGTTTGTTACTTTTTGGGGTGAGGGCACTACCAAGCTTCCAAAAAAATCACACAAGGAGTTTTATTCTTAATTATAAATGTCAGGCCTTAGCTGGGATTATTCCTAGCCAGCTTTTCTTTTCTTTTTTTTTTTTAAATTATTTATTTACTTATTTGCCTTGGTGTTTGCCTGGAACTGGAACTACAGACAGTTGTTAGCTGCCATGTGGGTGCTGGGAATTGAACCCGGGTCCTCTGGAAGAGCAGCCGGCGCTCTTAACCGCTGAGCCATCTCTCCAGCCCCCAGCTTTTCTTAAATTATCCTGTTTATCTTTTACCTCCAGGCTTTTTTCTTTCTCTATTTTTGTATACCTTTCTTTATTTCTTACTCTCTGCCTGCCAGTTCAGCCTGTCCTTTCTCTTGCCTTCTTATTGGCCATTCATCTCTTCCTCAGACATTCAGGGCTTTAGATAGGCAAAGTAACACAGCTCACAGAGTTAAACAAATGCAACATAGAAGAATGCAACACATCTTTGCATCATTTGAACAAATGTTCCAAAGTATAAACAAATACAACATATCTTAAAATAACATTCTACAAAAAAATCCTGAGCTTTCTTCGTCTATGATAGCATGTCTATTGATGCTGCCTTTGTTCAGCTCATGTTGAGGCATCCATGTGGGTGAGACTTCATGGGTGTGACTTCTGATATTACTAGGAAACAAAAATCACATCGCAAACTCCATAATCTTATAATCTTCCTTATTACCTGGTCATTAGCTGTTTTGTAAATGTATCCATTGTGACCTGTTTATATACCTGTTCATTCTGATTGATGATTGTGCTATTTTAGTGTTGGTTGTAAGTTCTTCTCCCAGTTCCATGACTTTAATAGTCCTGTGTCATTGTCTAGGTTTCTATTACCAGACATTATTTTTGTCTTCCTGAATAACTGTTTAGTCCAATTAAAATTATTTTGGTTACCCCTAAGGGGTGTAAGGATTCCTGGCATTCCACGTAGCTGAGCCTACTTGGCTCAGGTGAAATGCACCTTGCACGGAGGCATGCCCCTGGGCGTGGCTGCGTAAACCCTGTGGCTCTGCATAAGGAAGCACCTCCCTGGACCTGGAAGCACCTCTCTGGACCCATGACGCATACCCGTGCAAGCCCCTTCCCTTAAAAGAGACTGCGATCGCATGGTCCTTTTCTTCTCTGTCCCCTGACTTCTTTCTCGCTCCTCTGTTTCTTCACCCGCCTGGGACTCCTCTCTTAAATAAACTCTAGTGTGTTGCCTTGTTAGTGTGTATTTTCTCTCGCATGTGGAACTAACAAGGGGTACATTTTACTATTGTATCTTTAGGGTAATTGTGACATGTTGGTCATTGCTGTGGTTCATAGACATCATTGCTGAATTTGGACTGTTGGCTGAATCCTTCCTTCTTTTGGAAGCTTGCATGGCACCCTCTGGTACCATGAAAGCCCAGTAGTCACAGACAAAGCTTTCAGGTTAGTTGTAGCTCAGAGAACTCTTCCTGTGTCTGCAATGACTTATTTTCCAACTTTGGGGAAACTAAGGGCTATAGCAATAGTCTATAATGTTCTAAAAGGCTCTTGGGAAACCTTTACCAACTACTTAAGTCATGAGCTGCCCATGATTTTATTAGGGTTTTGTTAGAATGTCTATGAATCTTGGAGGGATCATTGTCAGCTCAGATGAGAAATTTAATTAAAAATATAATGATATATAAAATATAATAGCTACATTTAGGTAGGTAGTTAATAGTGTGATTTTTTATGACTTACAGACATCTTCCTGCTTATTTATCCTGCTCTTCTCCTGTTTTGTATTTATCTCCCTTCTTCATTAGAGCCTTTCATTTTCCATTTTTCCTCTTCACATTATTTAGGCCCCTGATATTCTCTTGTTTATTGCTCTTCTACACCTTGCCTCCACAAGGGTCTCTTTTTACTTTCCTGGTTGATCTGCGGTAATTGCAGAGCCCTAATTTTATTTGTAGATCTTTTTGTCAATTTTGAATATGATGGAAAAGAAAAGCATTTTCTAAAAGAAGCTTAAAGTCAGATGTTTCTTCTTCCTCTTTGCAAATAGACTAGACCCAGCACATAGACTTAAAGACTCACAACGATACTAAGTCATTATGACTTAATGATATACAGAATGAAAACTTCAGAATTAATGTGCAGGAAAGGCTAGTTAGTATAGTACAGTAGCCTCCTCCAGCAAGCCAGGACCAGAAGATGCAGAGTTAGCTCTTATATTTATACTAGAATTATTTTGTTGTAGGATTGTGCATTAATACTATATTACAAGCCTGAAGATTTTGTACCTTTTACATAAGACAGATTTTCAATTTGTCTATAATTTTGTGACTTACCTAGTACAATTTTACTAATGTCTTTGCTGGCTTCAGTTAAAATATATTTTTAAAGTGAATACTGTGTTCCATATAAAACTTGCAACCCAGATCAATCACATTGCACGTTCAAGGGTTAGGAAACCAGATGTTAATAACATAAAAACATTTTAGATGTTTTTCATAGAAGAAAGTGACCCAATGAGGTTTAGCAATGCGGATATTTGGGGTTACTTATCTAACCCCCAGTTCTGCCCTGTAAGAGAGAACTTACATGTTGTGTGATACTATTTGGAGGAGATATGAAAATATCTACTCATCCCAGAGAAGAAATTAATGACAGGCCAAAGTGAAGATATTACCAACCAAAGCCCAACATGTTGAAACAATAACTTTTATTCAGGATACTTACAGGAATATGCCTGAGAAGTTACTTATGGGAGCAGAAATGACTGAAAGACACCCCAGCAAAGCCCATCCCACCATGGGTGACTGCGCATGCAAGCTAGGTACCTGAAGCACTCCACACAAACTGTAGGCAACAAAGCAGATTGAAAGTGTCCTTTCCTGGTGGCTGAGCTGGTCTAAATCTCTTCTAGAGAACTCACCAGTATGTTCCTTCTAGGCAGTTTGGTGGCACTTTGCTTTTTTCAGACTGGCTTGTCTTGTCTTTTCTACCTGCAGGGTGCTTTTTGGGCCGCCATTTTTAGTTTTCAGTGAATTCTCAATTGGAAAAACTTACACATGGTCAAATGTACCAAGTCTTTTTATTGGTAATTTTTATTGCTCAATATTTTAATCTTCCACTGCTCAATTAGCTCATGATAAAGTTAATTTCTCTGCTTCTTCACTAAATGTTTCTCCTATTATATCAAACTTTGGAATAATTTTGATGTGAGATCAATGCTTTTCTGTAGGCCTCCCTCTCTAGATTAGTTTGCTTTAACTTTCAAACATTATTAGTTGTAGACTTATAAAGTCAAGGTTCCTTTCTTACTTCTTTTTTTCCATGTGCTCTTGAAAAGTAATTGATGACATTCTGAATGATTGTAGTCACACAATGCATTTGGTGGCATTGGATGATCTTGACCAGTCTCTAAAACATTCTTTAATATTCACCTTACTTTTCTTAACCTTCTCTTTATTAATGGTTTACATATTCAGTAGTCCCTGTAAATTCTAACTTTTTTGGAACACAAGCAAAAACTCTTTTTTAATATATTTACAATTTGTAATACTTCTTGAATGATTGACATTTCTTATGCCATCAATTACCAACTGTATGTCAGTGTCTTTTAAAAAGCAAAGTTTACTTCTAGTCTTTGTAATGGCAATTCTGAATTGTCAACTTGACTACATCTGGAATTTACTAAAGTCCCCAAATGGAGGACACACCTGTGAGAGATTTCTGCTGTTTCTCCTATTATATCAATCTTAGGAACAGTGCTGCTGTTAAATCAAAGTAGGAAGATCTACTTATAATCCAAATCTTTCAGGTAAGAAGTCATACATTCTATCTATATTTTTAATCGAGATCTAATCTGGGCCGTGCCTTCCACTGGGAGTCTATATAAGGAATTGAAAGAAAGAAACTTTTGTTCTTTGCCTGCTTGCACTCACCTTGCAAGTAAATTCATTCCTTTACTATCATTAGAGTCTACTTCTTCAGGATTTCTGATTATACTAAGAACCAGGTGAGCCATCCATCCCTGGTGATGGTGATCTAACTACTGGACTTTCCATTGATAGCTGACCATTGTTGGATTAGCTGGACTACAGCCTGTAAGTCACTCTAATAAATCTCATTGAATTTTATCTATCTATCTATCTATCTATCTATCTATCTATCTGTCTGTCTGTCTGTCTGTCTGTCTGTCTGTCTGTCTGTCTGTCTGTCTGTCTGTCTATCTGTCTATCTATCTAGATTGATTATGTAAGTTTTTGTTACTCTAAAAGAATTCTGACTAATGCATTATCTGACTCATTTTTCACTCATGTGTTTATATTTTAGGTTAATGAAGTCAACTCTTTTAAAACTTATTTTACTTTTATTTTCCATTTCCCTTTATCTCAGTTGATAGTACCATAATTTTCACAATTTTATGCAACCGAGCTTGAACAAATAAGCAAGAATACTAACAGAAGTTGAAACAAATTCTGATGAAATTTGAGTAGATTTATCCATTCAGTGCATCTTTTTTTAGCTAGCCAGACCTTCAAAAGAAGTATCCTTGCTGCTACTTTGTAGAAGGGTTCAGGTAAGGTACCAGTTGCCAGTGGCAGAGGAACTTTGTAAGGGTATCACAGTGTTCCATTATCAAGAGCAGAGCAGTGGTATAGTAAGTGATACATTTGTGACCAATATGAGCTGTCATAACAGTAGAAACTATAAGCCAGAGCTTCCCAGCCTGGAACGAGTGTTTACTGATGGGTTATTGATCCCCTTAGGCCAGAGGATGGCTGGGCAGAGACTTGGACAGCTGGAGCCCCCAGGACAGTTGTGTTGGATCATTTATTCTAACATTCTAAACAGTATAATTATCCATGGTGCTATGGTGAGATAAATATTGGGAAGTGCTGTGATTTAAGGACCCACCAGCCATCTGCTAGATGCATTGCCAATTCTGTTCCTCTAATGTTACTAAGTGATTCCTGATGCAATCTCAAAGCTCACAACTCAAATTTTCTTGGTTACTGACTATGTAATATAGAATCAGTTGTATTTGTTTCTGTTTAGTTTTGTTTATACCACGATTTTAAAGTAGCTACATTACTTGGAAGTAGATCGATGGCCAAACTCATGAATGTTGTACTGTTATGTTGCTTATAATTTATTAGGGGACAAAAAAATCAAATAGATGCATTGTACATTTGACATTAAAAATTCCATTATACAATGAAATAGAAATTTTAAAGTGGAGGTGGTTATAGAATGTAAATAATTTGGAAAACTTAAACAGTGTTTAATGATTATGGATAAATTAGCTTTAAGCAAAATAGAGTCTGGGAGAGGCTTGTTTGGTAAAGTTTTACGTTGTGAGCATTAAGCTTTGAGTTTGAGTTCAATTCATACAATCTTAGAAAATTGAAACACAAGATATAATCCACTTGCAATCCATATGCTGGAAAGGAAGAAGTAGGCATATCCCTAGAGCTTGGTTTCCATCTGGCCTTGCCTAATTAATCAGTATCCTTCAGGCCAGGTAGAGACTTTATTTTAGCAAATAAGAAAGACACCATATGTGGAGCAATGCTTGAGGTTGGCTTCAGGCCTCCACAAGCATGTGCATGTGCTAACACACACAAGTATATTCATGAACACACAGACACACACACAAATGCACAACAAAATTGAAATAAACTCTGTGTTTTGCTTACTTTACAGTAGTTTTTAATTTCATTTTAGAAAATGTGAAATTGTGTACTGTGAATGCTATTGTTTCTACATTAACTATAATTAGGTTTGAACTGAACTAGGGAATTGATGTTCATGGACACACTTTCTATTACAACACAAACATTAAAATACACACACATTTTATTTTAATTATTTTAATTATTTTCAGCCTTAACTGATTTTAAGAGTTGACACACTACGTAAATTAATTTAGATGAGAGAGCTTGTGCTCCAATTCACTTAATAAATGTTTATAGAACATCTATGCCATCAAAATATAAGATAGTCTGAGAGAAGCAAAAATGCAAGAAAAATTCCATTTTAGTGAGTGAGTTTGAATATACTAATGCAAATAGCTTGTGGTGATGTATATTAAAATAGATAATGCCTTCCAAAATGAGCCCTTCTCAAAAATTTTAATTTATGTCCCTAGACATTTCTCAAAAATATTACCTTGCATATTCTTCTCTTAAAGTTGTAATCTTCTTCCTATTACTTGACTGAGACTTATTCAGCTCATTATTATATTATTATCATGTAATAATTATACTATCATGTAAACAAAAATCACTCTTCCAGTAAAAGTACAAAGCAGTGTTCAATACTGAAAATCTTCTAATGTTAACAAATGCAACTTAAGTAGGTCTTATATTCCATGTAATTTACTTGACGTTGTTCTTGTATAGTACCATTAATTCTTCTTTAAATAATTAACCAAGGATATAATGAAACAACCTTTCAATACTCAAATACTGAACAACTCACTCTAAATTCCCCTAGCACATGTCTTTACCACTCTCTTCTCTCTTACTTCTTTTCATTATTCATCTTCTCTCTTCATTAGCTGTTTTGAGAGTGCAGTTGCTATAGTTTAACTACAGTTGTGTATTCAGCATCCAGCAGCACAAAGACCAGTCACTGTTCCAGAGACCTCTTTCAGGTTTTGCAATTCTTTACAAATACCTTTCAGGTTGATGTTCTACAAATGTGATAAAAGATATAACTCAACTTTAAGAGTGATAAAAAGATAGCCTAATCTTTTTACCCCTTTATTTTATGCTGTGCATGCTTTATTTTCAATTTTATAAGTTAAAATAATATAATGAACTATGCATCTTTAAGGCATACTACTCAGACCTACACTAGTGAAGTATCATTATGATCATTAATCTTAGGCTAATGAACAAGAGATTTTCAACAATTCCTCGTGTTTTTTTTTAAATGTTTTCTCTTCAGTTCCCTCTTCATCCTTATTCTTTATCAGCTGATTACCTATTGTTTCAGATCCTGAAGTTTGGATAAAATATAATAGAAAAGGAGCCATGGGAGGCTGTATCGCTTGACTGCTTACTTGCCGCTTATGTTTCTCTTACTAGCTGAGGCTGATAGTGGTTTAAAAACTGCAAGAAGAACAAATATAAAAAGTTTTTGGTTGCTTCTTTATGTTTGCATTTTGGTGATGATAAGGATTGATTCTTGACCCTGTGTACACCTGCAAGTACTCTACTACTGAACTACCACAGGGGGCAGATTCATAAAGCAGTTGACCTAGGTGAAGCTCCTGAGTTTTCAGAACAGTAGATTTATAAAGGGGCCAAATAAGAGAAGAATAATTTTGAAGATAAATATAAATGGATGCAGTTTTTAAAATGGTTTTTAGACTATAGCGAACAACTTCAATACTCATAAGTCAATGCTGGCGAGGCAAAAATATCAGATTCTTGATGGATACTTGAGGGATATCCACAGCTAAAACCCCAGATTCCTGGTTTTGAAATGGTATATTTCCTTTTAAAGTCTATCTGTGATACTGCTATAAGTGAAGCATGAACACTTTTAGAACACTGATGAAGTTAGTCACTATTTCTGCCAGTGAGATTCAGAAGTTCAAAGCTCCTCAGATGATGATTTTAGGTTGTATTTTTTATTCAATGATGAAAAAAATTAGTACCTCCTGAAAAATTTTAAAACAACCAAGCAAAGAAAAAATGCATAGCTGTACGTCTGAAAAAAACTGTTCACAATGTGCTGATATTATCATACGTATATCAACAATTTTTTTCTGTGGTATCAGAATAGAGGAATGGAATTAATATCAACTGTGTTAATTTGATTCCCAGGTGCATTCTTTTGTTTTCCAACTTTTTCTAGGTTCTAATCTGACTTCTATGCCTGGGAGCTTAGACTATAGACACCCCAAATTCTCTCTTTCCCCCATTTTAACTTGTGTTTGTTTCCTCACCCGTGGGTAACACACACTCACACAAAACTACTGGCATCTAAAGTGAAGCTGCTCATTATTTGTACATTGTTTTTATTGTAAAATGCATATAGATTTGCATCCATACAGCATTTGTGTGTGGATGTACATGTGTATATGTGTGTATATATTTATCATTTATCTATCTGTCCTTCTATATTTAGTCTATATATTAACCCTAACCTTATTCATATATATATATATATCTTCAGTCTAGTTGACTGGATAACATAATGGCCTTCTTTTTTAATCTGTTCATCTATTTAATTCTTATATGATATAAACTTAAAATTTTTTGTTCAACTAATATCTTCTAATGTGATCTCATATACCAATATAATCACCACCAAGAAACTCATGGTAGAAATTCCAGTGTTTTCAATGTAATGAAAATGGAATTACCAGCAACATTGTTCATGTGTCAACTCTAATTATAAATCCAGGATATAACATAGTATGTCATTTGACATTGTCATGTAATTTTTGAGTTGCATTATACTGACAACTAGTATTTTGCTTCTTGTATTTGTCTTCTACCTATCAAAGCACAAGTTTCAGGGTTTTTGAGTTTTATGATTATTTCCAGGGCTTAATAAATGCTCTATGTATCTGATTGCTCATTTACATTAAATGTCTTCTGTGTCACCCCAAATAATTTATCCTTACTAAAGAACTGTCATTTTAAGTTTACTAAAAACTATCATTTTGTTTTAGTCACCATTTTGAAAGATATTTTGTGATAAATAATTCTTGCAGTTAAAATTTTTAAACTATTTTAATTGAAATGATATTTTCATTTTGGCAACTCAAAAAACCCTATATATATATCCCATATATATACATATATATACTTATATACATACATATATATGTATACATACACATATGGACTAAATTTAACATTAGTAACAGGCATACACTCTTTTTACCCTTAAGATCTTTTAATAGTATATACTTCTTTACAGTCCCTGGATAAGATCCATATGCTGCATTAAATTTTTGTAAAATATGGATATTCTGTTGAAGCATGATAATTTGTGTCACTTAAATATAAAGTTAGTATACTGTTGCACCATTATCTGGAAGGATGCCCCTGTATATTAGAATGGCTAATTAAAAGACTGTGCCAAAGTCTAACAACTCAAAAGCTATGAAAATTCCCCACCAACACATTTCTGTTTCATACTTGGTAGATTAATGGGCTCCCTTTAATACCAAAGAGGAGAGGTCTGTCACTTCAAAATGCTTGGAGAAATAACATCACCAAAGTTTAGAGCATAGATGAAATAGCTTAGTAGTGAGGGAGGCTGACACAGGAGACTACACATGCAGATTAGAAATGAAACACCACTATGGCTAATGGCTAGATATTTAGAAATTCCATTCATCACATCAATGTACATTTCCTGTCATATCCCTAACACTGATACTTCCATTAGAGGCTTATTCATTTACCAAGGTGTCTATCAAATTAAAGTGGTTTCATTAATCTATTTATGTTGATTGTTTACAGAAAGCAAGATAGTCTCTCCTAAAGCTACATGTCAATTATTAATCTGTGTATGTACAAATTTACACAGTTTTATTTGGGTAATTACTCTGGTTTCTGTATGGTATAATTGAAATAGGTAGTAGGCTTTCCTTGTTAAACCCTTAGGACTTGGCATCTAAAACATCTAACAAAGAAATATAAGAAAGACCCAAATCTTTTCTGAGCAAGGTTGTTTATTGGAGCACATCACAGGAGCATAGAATTATGCAAAACAATGAGTAATGGTCTGTTTAAGGTATATTTTTTTCTATCTCAAGTGTCACCTATAATAAATTTTGTAATGTAAACCTGAAAATTACAGTAAAATGTTAAGTGCTTCTTTGATATTTGGTGAAACCAGTTGGGTTCATTTTGATCTTTATATAAGTCACTTTTCTCTAATAATATAGCATATAAAGACATCTAGCCAAATCAACCCCCCTTGTACAAGAACCAGGTGGTATTGTTCCTTCTTTATGAGTAGGAGGCTTTTACTACATGGTAGCACAAGGAAGTATTCAAACACATCTTCCATTGAATACAGCAGATTACCCCACCCTCCACACAGCTTCAGGTTGTCCACTCTACTTCAGCATGCAGCTCTCTGAGGTTTTGCATGGGTAACAAATTCTATCCCCAGAGAGTATGTCAGACTGATATGTAGCAATTACTACTAATATTGTTGTTGGTGGAGTAGAAATACCTACTAGGACTAAGAAGAAACTGATTCAAAACCTGAACAGGGAAAACCAGGAAATGAGCTGGCCATAGGTGTCTTATAAGGTCTGACATGTTCCTGAAGGTCTACACATGCACATGCATTTGCAATTTAGTGTGATTGTCCAGAAAGTGTTGATTATATTAGTCAAAATTTCTTTTTGGTAAAGCTAAATTTTTTAAATATTAAGAAATTATTTCAATGTTTAAAAAGTTAGTTTATTACTAATTTTTCCAAAAATATAAAAAGATAAGGTAATTATTATATCATTCCTTATGGTTGATATTGTAATAAGACTAACTCTAGGATAAGACAACATAGCAAAATATATCCATCAATGTCTCATGTGAGTATTTACACAAAAATAACTTAAAAATCACTTCGAGAAGTCCAGTAATATATAAATTAGGAATACATTGTGACCCAGCATAGTGTACCACAGTAATTTAAAGATGATTCAGAAGATAATAGAAATTCAGAATATTATATTTTTAAAAAGAATATAATTACAAGATTATCTTTTTAGCTACAGAAAGAATGATAAAATTTGATGTCCTTTAATAATAAAAACACTCATAAGAATAGAGAGAATCTGCTCAACATAATGGGAGCATTTCTGTGAGAAGCTCACAACTTTTAGGTCATTTTGAAAGTTCAACACTGAAAGTTTTCTGCTAAGATCAGGTATAAGATGATAAAGTTTACCTCTGCATTTTACCCTTCATTTTGCTGTGCGGTTTTAATTTAATCATGAAAGAAATGAATCAAACTACTTAATTTTTAATTTTTTTTATTGTATTGCTTTTTGAAAGGTCCTATTATAACCTAGACTAGGCTTGAATTTACAACCCCTCTGCTTCAGTCCAAGTCCTAGGATTGTGTATACCAACACTTCAAGTTCTCACATAACACTTAAAAAAACAAAAAAAGTTAACTTGGTCTGCTTGAGGGTACCCTGGAAATGGGATCAGTATCTATCCCTGTTGCATGAACTGGCTTTTTTGAGCTCATTACCTATGAAAACACATTACACAGCCTTGATGCAAGAGGCCCTGGCTTGGAACTGCATCAACGGAATGTACCAGGCTTTGTTGGCAACCCATGGTAGGCTTACACTTTTGGATGAGGGAATGAGGGATGAATTGGGGGAGGGGGGAGCAGAAGGAAGGATGGAAAGGGGAATTGTAGTTAGTATGTAAAATTAATTAAAAATACTTTTCTAAAAAAATAAATGTTTATTTTTTTGATTTGTGTATAAAATAAAGTACTTTCCCCCCCATGTATCCCCTTGCTCTCCCTCCCTTTCCCCTCCCAAGCCCTCCCTGTCAGCCTACAGCCTCCATCCTCCTCCACATTCCCCAGTATAGCTATGTTTATGTTGAAGTCTTTGATCCACTTGGATTTGAGTGTTGTGCAGGGTGATAGGATTGGATCTATTTGCAATTGGATCTATCTTTTTTGGGGGGGTTAAATCTATTTGGTGTTCTGTAAGCTTCTTGTATTTTTATAGGCATTTCTTTCTTTAAGTTGGGAAAGTTTTCTTCTATGATTTTATTGAATACATTATCTGTGCCTTTGAGCTGGTATTCTCCTTCTTCTATTCCTATTATTCTCAGGTTAAGTCTTTTCATGGTGTCCCAGATTTCCTGAAAGTTTTGTGTTATACCTTTTTTGATTTTAGTATTTTCTTTGACTGATGTATCTATTTAAGCTACTGAGTCTTCTACTTGAGAGATTCTCTCTTCCATCTCTTGGATTCTGTTGATTATGCTTTTATCTGTAGTTTCAGCTCTTTTCTTCACATTTTCTGTTTTTATCTTTGCCTCATTTTGTGCCTTTTTTATTGCTTCTATTTCAATTTTTAGTTCCTGGAATGTTTCTTTCATTTTTTGGTTTGCCTTCTCTTGGTTTTCTTTCAAGGATTTGTTCATCTCTTCAAATTTTTTGTTTGTTGGTTCAACATACAAAAAAAACATAAATGTCATTCATATTATAAGGAAAAAACCACATAATTATATCCAGAGATGCTCAAAAAGCCTTTGAGAAAATTCAACACTTTTTTATGATGAAAGTCCTGGAGAGATCAACAATACAGGGAGAATACCTAAATATAATAAAGGCGATTTACAAGAAACCGACAGCCAATGTCAAACTAAATGGAGAAATACTCAAAGCAATCCCACTAAAATCAGGAACTAGACAAGGATGTCCTCGCTCCCCTTATCTATTCAATATAGTTCTTGAAATTTTAGCTAAAGCAATACGAGAACAAAAGGAGATTAAGGGGATACAAATTGGAAAAGAAGAAGTGAAACTATCTCTATTTGAAGATAATATGATTGTATACAAGAGTGATCCACAAAATTCTACCAGGGAATTTCTACAGCTGATAAATACCTTCAGCAATGTAGCAGGATACAAGATTAACTCATAGAAATAAGTAGCCCTTCTATACACTAAAGAAAAAAGGGCTGGAAAAATAAGAGAAACATCACTCTTTTTTATATTCCATCCAAAATTTAATTTTTTAAATTATGAATAAAGACATTTTTTTCATCTGAGTACATTCTTGTTCAAGCTCCCTCCCTTCCTGACCCTTCCAGTTAATAGCTGCAAATTGCATTAAATACCTTGGAGTAACTATAACCAAAGAAATGACAGATCTATTTGACAAAAACTTTACATCACTGAATAAATTGAGGATGATATCAGAGAATGGAAAGCTCTCCCATGTTCCTGGATAGGTAGGATAAACATAGTAAAAATGGCAATCTACCAAAAGCAATCTACAGATTCAAAGCATTTCCCATCAATATTGCAACACAATTATTTGCAAACATTAAAAGAACAATACTCAATTTCATTTGGAATAACAGGAAAACTAGGATTGTCAAAACAATTTTGCTCAACAAAAGAAGCTTAGAAGGAATCACCTTCCCCAACTTCAAGTTATACTATAGAGCCACAGTAATAAAAAGAGTTTGGAACTGGCATAAAAACATACTTGTGGACATATGGAATCAAATTGAAGATCCTGACATTAACCAAAAACCTATAAACACCTGATCTTTGACAAATAGGCCAAAATATTCAATGGAAAAAAGACAGCATCTTTAATAAATGGATGGTAGTGTGTAGAAAAATGCAAATAGATCCAAGCCTATCACCCTGCACAAAACTCAAATCCAAGTGGATCAAAGACCTCAACATAAACCGAGCCACACTGAACCTGATATAAAAGAAAGTGGGAAATACACAAATTGTCACAGGTGACCAGTTCCTAAATATAACACCACTAGCACAGATATTAAAATAACAATAAGTGAGACCTCCTGAAACTGAGAAGTTTCTTTAAAGCCAAGGACACAGTCAATAAGACAAAATGACAGCCTACAGAGTGGGAAAAGATATTCACCATCCCTACCAGTGACAGAGGACTGATCTCTAAAATATATAGAGAACTCAAGAAACTAGAGCCCCAAACCTTGAATAACCCAATTTAAAAATGAGGTTTAGAACAAAAAAAGGGAATTCTCTGAAGACAACTTACAAATGACTGAAAGGCACTTTAAAAAGTGCTCAATATTTTTAGCCTTCAGAGAAATGCAGATCAAAACAACTTTGAGATACCACCTGACACTTGTCAGCTTGGCTAAGATAAAAGACACAGATGACAGCTTATGCTGGAGAGGTTGCAGAACAAGGGGAACACTCCTCCATTGTTGGTGGGATTGTAAGCTTGTTCAGCCACTTTGGAATGCAGTATGGTGGTTTCTCAGAAAACTGGGAATCAATCTCCCCAAGAATCCAGTAATACCACTACTGGGCATATACCCTAAAGATTCATAGTCACACTCCAAAGGCTCAACTATGTTCATAGCAACAGTATTCATAATAGCAAGAAACTGGAAACAACCTAGATGCCCATCAATTGTAGAATAGATTAACAAACTGTGGTACATCTACACAATGGAGTACTACTCAGTAGTAAGAAAAAATGATATCCTAAAATTTGCATGCAAATGGATAGATTTGGAGAATATCCTCCTGAGTAAGGTCTCACCAACCCAGACAGATAAGCAGGGGATGTACTCACTCATTAGTGGACTTTAAACAAAAATCAAGGCATTCCCAAGCTGCAAACCACAACCAATGAACACCTTGGGATCTTTCAACACCTTGAACTGACACCTTGTAGCCCATTCCCTTCAAAGGAACACCTGACCCAGTCTTGATGTTGGGGTGAGGAAAGCAGATCTTCCTGAAGTGGATACTGAAGTAAACCACCTTGGGACCTTGGGACCTCCTGCCATTGCTGGGGAGGAGATAAGGATATGAGGAGAAGAGAGAGTGACTGGGAGATGTGGCAGGGGGAAGGGAGTTTGGACAAGGGCATACATGGATAAAATAAATGACTTTATTCATAATAATAAAAAATAAATAAGTAAAAATAAAAAATCAAACCCAAAAAACCCGAACAAACAAAACAACAATGTGTGGACAGTATATATAGAGGGAAAATAGTTAGATCCCCTGGAACTAGAGTTATAGGTGGCTGTAAACCTCTGTGAGGGTCCTGGGAACTTAATCCAGTTCTTCTGAAAGAACAGCTATCATGTCTGACCAGTTCCATCCTTTAGGCATTTCTAATGAGAGTTGGCAGACTTTCTGTAGTGAATCCAATAGTAAATGTCTGGAACTTGGTGTGCTGTAGAGACAGTCACAACTAGTCAACCCTGTCCTTGTAGCTCTGACATGACTACTATATATATATATATGTTGCATCTGTGATCCAATAAAATTTTATTGATACAAACAAACAAAAAAGAATATATCTATGTATATATAGATATAGATGGCATCCACTTCATTATTCACTATTTCTTACTGCTTTACAGAACCAAATTTGGTCAGGTGATATATATTTATGTAAATTTTATAACATATTTATATAAGCATATTTATATAAATACACATGCATTATTTATGTATATTTAAATATTGCTAACAAACAAATCTGTTTTATTTCTTATTGGAGTTTATCCAACGCTACTGGGCACATATTCAATAGCAACAGTGTCCACTAAGTTTACCTAATTACAAAAAAAGATTATAGTTTTATTGTAATAAAATTATGCAACATAAAACATTAAGAAATGTAATTTTATTGTAATAACACTTGATCTCATTTATATTCACCAAATATCTGACAAAGGATTTTTAAATCATATACCATTACTTTGTGGAATTGCTTTGGTCTACTGCCCTGTGACTGCAACTGGAATCTGATGCTTCTCATGACAAGCCTTATTAATTTACAGAAATTTTATTCCTTTGGGTAGCATTTGTTCTAAAGGGCTTGCAGTAGAAGTTACAAAGGGTTGTAAGAAAGTATGGAAGTGAATAGTTTAATGTATTTAAGAAGAAAAAGTGATGCTTCAGAACCAGAGATAATTCCGTGAATTTGAATAATAGATGGCGAGAATTCCAGAGCTCTTTAGCGTGCTGTTGTTTCTTTAATAGGACTGGACAACTGAAAGGGACCCTCACAGATAGCTTACCTTACCTTCAACAGAACCTCAGTCAAAACAGTTTAGACAGGAAAAAAAAAAAGAAAACATTAAAATCTCTCAGCAAGAAGACGTTTATTAAACTCTCCCAATGGACCACTTATGCTTGGGAAAATTATATTCAGCTAAGTTTCTGATAATACAGAAATGGTGTGATCTTCCTGGAATGTGGCTGATGAATGCCTGGCAGTTTCCCTGGGTAGATGTGTGTGTGTGTGTGTATGTGTGTGTGTGTGTGTGTGTGTGTATGAAATGCCACCCTAATATTTCCCCTCTGTATTCTTATGCCTGAGTATTTTTGTAAACACATGTAAGAACAATCCTAATAGAGAATGTATCTCTCTCTCTATGTTAATCCTTGTCTATGAAAACAAGACTAATTAGTCCACAAGCTCCAAGTAATTCCCCAGCCTCATCCTCTCTATTATCTACTAAGCTGCGTCTCCAGCCTTATTATGCATGCTTTAAAAGAAAATGCATTTAGGAAGGTACTCAAAAGAACTGTCTCTACAATTTTACTACAGCAGAGTCAAAGATTAGAGAGAAAAGTGATATCTGTAGACTAATCAGCATCCTATCTCAGCTTAGCTTCTGTTTTAAGAGCTTAAATCTGTGCAAGAATGTATGTGATACAAGTATTTACTGCATGCCTGTCAACTTCAGTCTCCTTATTTGGAAAATGATAATACTATCCCAGTTAGAAATTATTTTAGTGGCTAAATTATTATTATTTGTAACATGCCAGAAACATAACAAATATACTTATTAAATATTGTGTATGGCTTTTGTTATTATCCCTGGTACTCTTCCTCACCTAAGTGATGGCTGGTACAGCTGATTTCATCTTCTCTATGCATTTGTTCTTGACTAGAAAAGCCTTTGAACATGCAACAGTCTGGGATACTTCATGCTTCAAATAGAAGATATGGTAGATCTGCGTGGATAAAAAGTGGCTTGAGAAAGTCAGTGCATTCATGAGGCTGATTCCTGGGAACTAACAGCCCACTAAAATGGCAATGAAATCAGCCAGTAGGGCATAGTGTAAGTTCCCTAATGAATTTGCCATAGTGACAGGTGTTGGCTAGTCTGTCTGAAAAGTATCTGTTCCTCAAA
This sequence comes from Sigmodon hispidus, assembly GCA_004025045.1. Classification (NCBI taxonomy): domain Eukaryota; kingdom Metazoa; phylum Chordata; class Mammalia; order Rodentia; family Cricetidae; genus Sigmodon; species Sigmodon hispidus. The sequence continues at coordinate 56,706 of PVIH01009439.1, read as the reverse complement.
TTAGCTAAAGAGAGCACAAAATCAGATTTTCAAGAGACACATGGTGTTGCTCCCAGACTCCAGCAAGGCAAAAACTTGCCCCTTATTTGAATTACACAGATACAACTTGCATCACAGAGAATATTATTTATTTTTTAATAAATAATTTAATAATATTATTTAATTTATTATATAATAAAATAATAAATAATTAAAAATGCTATTTATTATTATTTTCATGTTATGATACTTCTCTGACACTTACTATTTTTATATATTTGTGGACTATATAATAGTTTATAATAGTTGATTTATGCATATTGTTATAATCTTAATCGGGAGAGTACCTGGTATATAGAACCCTAGCCCCATGTGGGCCGGCATATTGTGCAGGTGGTGATGGCTGTGATGGTCTTGTAGTATGGGTGCCTTGGAGAGACACACTGGTTTGCTCACATGGAGGGACTTTATTCGAGTAAGGTGTCAGAAGAGAGGGAAAAGAGAGGAAAGAGAGAGAAAGAGAAAGGAGAAGGGGTCTGGGTCTTTTTGAATCAGGGTCCTTCTTTTGTTTGTTGCCTTCCTATATACACCTGGCCACCTGCCCCATAAGCTTCCAGGGAATTTTCTTTCTCTGTTTTCCATCTTATTGCAGGAGCACGGAGCCTACAGATGGACTACCACATCTAGCTTTATGTAGACTCTGAGGATTTAGTTTAAGACCTTTATTTTATGCAGCAAATGCTTTGCCCACCAAGCCATCCCCCCAGCCCTGTCTAAAATATTCCATATGCTTAATATATCTTCCAAGTATTAAGACAGGTTGAGGTGGATTTCTCATGTGGTATATTTATGCTACTTATTTTGTTGAAGATCTGTTTGAATCAGCTCACACTGCTGTGACTCACACATAGACTGAATACACTGAATAGACTGAATAACTTAACTAGTAGATATTTATTTCTGACAGTTTTGGAAGCAAGGATTCTGAGAGCAGGGAGTCTGGATGTCTGGTTTTTAGTGAGGCTTCTCTTCTTGGCTTGCAGATGTTCACCATCTCTCTGTTTGCTCACATGGTGGAAAAGAGAGAGAAATGTTGTTGTATAGTATCTCTTCTTAAATGAACACCAATACTATCATATGGGGCCCTACATCATGACCTAATCATTTCCAAAAGCACTACCTCCTACTATGGGAAAATGGGCCTCAAGATAGTTATATGGAGAAGGGAGACACATATTAAATTGACACAATGTCTTTAAGTAATAAGATAGAACAAAATGTTTCATAGGCAATGCCACAAATTATTTGAAACATTGCAATATAAATCTATTCCCTGAACTCTGTTTTGCATTGTGATTCATGAATCTTTTATTTAATATATCAATAATGTTGAATGTATCATATTGGTTTGGGAAAAAAGTTGAGTTTGCACTCAGGAATATTACTTTGAACTCCATTTTTTCCAGTCATTTCCATCATATAGTTCCAGCAAATAGTATTGGATGTTCCATTGTCTTTGTTTTAAGGTATTTTGAATGATTTTCCTCAATAATGATAAATGAAATAGGACTTCAGACCCTATGTTATTATTGAAGATGCCTTCTGGTCATTTCTCATTATTCATTCTACATTTGTGGTAGACATGGCAGCAGGGCCTTGGTGGTGTCTCTGGAATCACCAACACACTCCTCCTTTCTTTTCTATTTTTTCTCTTTCAGTATTAAAACATTTGAAGAAAAATACTATTTTTCCTTTAGAAGTTTTATTATCAAGACAGAGAACAGCATTATATAATGCTTCAAAAATAGTTAGATGAATGATTGACTATATGTCAACTTACCATGAACAGTTCCCTGTTGGAGTTCATTCTAGCTTTCTTTTGAGGTTAACATTCAGATGCACTGTTTTTATGTATGATCTTCAAAAAGATTTTCTTTTACTATATCCTAAAGGAAACTGAGACATGAACATTTCATATAACATCATGCATCACTGAACATACACAATGATAGGAAGAAGACCAGAATGAAAGTACATAAAGTAGTTGGCTTTGATTAGGTGTATAGAGGAGTCTGAATGTCAGGCGCACACAAAGAACCTCAGCAGTTTACCTTTCCTATATTGTTTGTCCCTTACACAATTAAAATAAACATATGAGGGACAAAGTTCTGTCTGTGGTGCGTGTTTCCACACATTCCTTAACAGACAGGAATGAAGTTTGGCTGTGAGGACTCCTCCAGCTGCTACTAAAACAAGGGAACTTGCACGGCCACCACACCTCCAACTGCATCAGCAGAGAAGGACTGAGGATTTTGAAATCTAATATCAGACTCTACCCAGAAGCGAGGTGAGGTCAGCAGGTCCAAGCACCTGAATCCCTGACCGGGAAAGTTGTGTTCCAGGACCAGGCTCAGTCTGTGGTGCTCGGGTCCACACACTCCTTATCTAACAGGAATAGAGTTTGGCTGTGAGGGGCTTCTCCAGCTGCACCTAACAGAGGGGGCATTGCTCGGCAACCCTGCCCTCAACTGCATCAATAGAGAAGGATTGAGGGCTTGAAATTCAGACCCCTGCCCAGTGCAGAGTAAGAGATAGAGTAGACCCTTGCTCAGAGGTGACAGGAGACACACAACCCCTCTTGCCACAACTGACCAGGAGCCACGTAATCATGAACCACTGGGCAGACACCAGTGAAAAAAATATATAACAACAAGGTAACTCAAGAAGAAAGTGCTGGTTCTACAATACAAGACCTGAACAGAGCAATGAAGAGGACGCACAAGAAAGCAACACCAAAAATACCTTTATGAAGATCATTGAAGCCATCAAAGAAGATATGAAAAATTCCCTTAAAGAAATAGAAGAAAATACAAACAAAAAAATTGGAAGAGATGAACAAATCTTTGAAAGAAAACCAAGAAAAGGTAAACCAAAACATGAAAGAAACATGCCAGGAACTAAAAACTGAAATAGAAGCAATAAAAAAGGCACAAAATGAGGCAAAGATGGAAAAGAAAATCTGAAGAAAAAAGATGGAACTACAGATACAAGCATAATCAACAGAATCCAAGAGATGGAAGACTCAGTAGCTGAAATAGATATATCAGTCAAAGAAAATACTAAAACCAAAAAAGCTATAACACAAAATGTTCAGGAAATCTGGGACACCATGAAAAGACCTAACTTGAGAATAATAGGAATAGAAGAAGGAGAAGAATACCAGCTCAAAGGTACAGATAATGTATTCAATAAAATCATAAAAAAAAACTTTCCTAACTTGAAGAAGGAAATGCCTATAAAGATACAAGAAGCTTACAGAACACCAAATAGATATGATCCCCCAAAATGTCAGCGCGCCAAATAATAATCAAGCCACAAAACATAAAGAAGAAGAAAAAATTTTAAGAGCTGCAGAAGAAAAGGGCCAACTTACGTATAAAGGCAGACCCATCAGAATAACACCTGACTATTCAATGAAACAATGAAAGCTAGAAAGGCTTGGTCAGAAATTATACAGACGCTAAAAGAGCATGGCTGCCAAACTAGAATACTATACCCTGCATAATTTTCAATCACTATAGATGGAGTAAACAAGATATTTCATGACAAAGTCAGACTGAAACAATACCTACCTACCAATCCAATCCTTCCAAGGAATTTCTACAGCTGATAAACACCTTCAGCAATGTAGCAGGATACAGGATTAACTCAAAGAAATCAGTAGCCGTTCTATACACTAAAGATAGAAGGGCTGGAAAAGAAATAAGGGAAACATTACCCTTTATAATAGCTGCAAATAGCATTAAATACCTTGGAGTAACTATAACCAAAGAAGTAACAGGTATATTTGACAAAAATTTTAAATCACTGAAGGTAGAAACTGAAGAGGATATGAGAAAATGGAAAACTCTCTCAGGTTACTGGATAGGTAGGATCATCATAGTAAAAATAGCAATTCTGCCAAAAGTAATCTACAGATTCAATGCACTGCCCATTAAAATCCCAACACAATATTTTTTGGACGTTGAAAGAACAATACTCAATTTTATTTGGAATAACAGGAAAGCCAGGATTGCAAAAACAATTGTGCTCAACAAAAGAAGCTCAGGAGGCATCACCATCACTGACTTCAAGTTATACTATAGAGCTACAATAATAAAAACAGCTTGGTACTGGCATAAAAACAGACTTGTGGATCAATGGAATAGAATTGAGGATCCAGACATTAGCCCAAAAACCTATGAACACCTGATCTTTGACAAAGAGGCCCAAAATATTCAATGGAAAAAAGATAGTATATTTAACAAATGGTGTAGGCATAGCTGGATTGAAGTGTGTAGAAAAATGCAAATAGATCCAAGCCTGACACCCTGCACAAAACTCAAATCCAAGTGGATTAAAGACCTCCACATAAACCCAGCCACTTTGAACTTGATAGAAAAGAAAGTGGGAAATACACTTCTACAAATTGGCACAGGCCACCACTTCTTAAATATAACACCAGTGACACAGACACTAAGACCAACAATCAAAAAGTGGGATCTCCTGAAGCTATGAAGCTTCTGTAAAGCCAAGGACACTGTCAATAAGACAAAACGACAGCGTACAGAATGGGAAAAGATTTTCACCAGCCCTACAAGTGATAGAGGACTGATGTCTAAGATATATAAAGAGCTCAAGAATCTAGAGCCCAAAACCTTGAATAACCCAATCAAAAAATGGGGTACAAATCTAAAAAGGGAATTCTCAGCAGAGGAACTACGAATGGCTGAAAGGCACCTGAAAAAGTGCTCTTCATCTTTAGCCATCAGAGAAATGCAAATCAAAACATCTTAGAGATACCACCTAACACCTGTTAGATTGGCTAAGACAAAAGGCACAGATGACAGCCTATGTTGGAGAGGATGCAGAGCAAGGGGAACACTTCTCCATTGTTGGTGGGAGTGTAAGCTTGTTCAGCCACTCTGGAATGAAGTATGGTGGTTTCTTAGAAAATTGAGAATCAATCTCCCCAAGGACCCAGCAATACCACTTCTGGGTATATACCCTACAGATGCACAGTCGCACTCCAATGGCATTAGCTCAACTATGTTAATCACAACATTATTTGTAATAGCAAAAATCTGGAAACAACCTAGATGCCCCTCTACTGAAGAATGGATTAACAAACTGTGGTACGTCAACACAATGGAGTACTACGCAGCAGTAAGAAAAAATGGTATCCTAAAATTTGCAGGCAAATGGATGGATTTGGAGAATATCCTCCTGAGCAAGGTATCATAAACCCAGAAAGATAAGCAGGGGATGTACTCACTCATTAGTGGACTCTAAACAACAACAATAACAACAAAGCAAAGCATGCCCAAGCTGCAAACCACAACCACTGAATAGCTTGGGATCAGAAACACCTTGGACTGACTCCTTGGATCCCACTCCCCCTAGAGGAACACCTGACTCAGTCTTGATGATGAGGGGAGAAAACTGGATTTGCCAGGAGTGGAGGCTGTACAAAGCAATATTGGGACCTTGGGACCTTGGGACCGCCTGCCCATAGCAGGGGATGGGGAGATGTGGAGAAGAGAGAATGATCTGATGTGGTGGGAGGGGGAAGGGACTTTGAATATGGATATAGAAGGATAGAAAATGTGATTTCTTTATTCATAATAATATTAATAAAAAATAAAATAAACATATGAATTACTTAGCTATCTATCAGAGAATTTCTCTCAACATAATGTTGAAGAATCCTAGTGAAGTGATATATAATAACAGACCTCAGGAAACAGTATAATCCTCCTAGCATAAAAGGCAATAGTTTGCTCTGCAGCATATGAATAACATCCCTCATATGATAAAAATTAAAAGGTGTGCTTGCAGCCCCTTTTATTTGTAGAAGTTGGGAGGTTCTTAAGTTGAGGGCTTCTTGGCTATAAAATAAGCTGACTGAATGTGTAGCAGTCATCTGGGTATCACACCTGGGCATTTAGAAATATTTTCCTATATAAAAATAACTCTCCTAGCATTTTTTGAATGATTAATAAAATATTTCTGTATCTCAAGTAAAGAAGTCACATGCCTTCTGCCATCATTTTAAAATGCCTGCAGGTGAATTAAAATTTCAGACATCTTATAGTTCTTTAATATATCTGAATGTACTATTGTATCATATATGAAAATATCTACCATCTTTTAAATGCTGTATTTATCTTCACTTGTGTATAATCTACCTACCTAAGAAAGTTATCTACCCACTAGAGACACATCTAATATCTTTCTTTGTCACTGAGAATAATCTTTCTCAGTAAAATACAAACTTAATTGCAATGCTAAACATTGCGAAGGATAAAGATCACACTTCTTGCACCTGTACTTAGACCTTTGACTTTGACCTTTAAGACAATTTCTCTCAAGGTACCTCATCTCTCACAAAGAATGAGGAGGTGCAACCTCATGTCTTCTAAACCTGGATGATACTTTATTATTTGATCAACTGTTTATAGATCCTGTTTCTTAGGGTTTAGAGAGGAAATCTATCCCATTTGGTTCTATTTCCCAGGGATGAGAGCTGTTTAATTCGCAAAGTACCAATGTCAAAGTTTGTAAGAAAAACAATTGAGAAAATTGTAACTTTTTTTGTTAGCCTGGCTAATAGACATACCTTCTGCTGTCAGAAAGTAGATTTTTAAATTGTTATTGAGAATAGAAAATCTGTTTCTTTTTTTTTTCTTCTTTATTTTGTATTTATCAAAAAAAAAACAGTAAAAAGAATTTAAAATGCGGAAGAGTTAACAATAACAATACAGAGGATAAGAATCATAAGCATGGCTTATCAAGGGTAGAAATACAAATAAGATTGCTACACATATATTTTCTTTGTGTTCAGCTATCCCTGTATATCCTTATTCAAGGTCTCTTATGAGCTACTCAAGCCATGCATGGATTGAGGGAGAATCTACTAGCAGCTCTTTCTCTCTTTATTTTATTGAGGAATGCTGGTGTCAGACCTGATCAGGGTCTTTCATTGTTGTGTAAAAAGGACATTTCGTTTCCCCCTCTTACACTTAGGTTTAATCAAGTTTGCAATTTGTCCTTTGCCAATCATGTTAACTTAATTGTCTGCTATTTTCACACATGGCCTTCTGAGTTGGAGTAGAGCTAGTTCTAATTTCTTATACTGTCCTATTATAGCTTCTTGTCCTTTTGGATTTTTACAAAACTTCATTAAAATAAATTCTTAGGGGGAGCTCAGAATATAAAACAGATTTTTAAAAAAATGAACTTTTGTGAAAGCCGGCTGTGAACCACACTCCAACTCAGCTATTTTTCTCTAGCCATGATGCACATTGTGTTTCTAGAGAATTCTATCCTTTTACCCCATTTTTTTTTAATTTGGCCAATTTTTCTTATAGTAATATTCTTCTCCATTGAAGTCTTTTAAACCTTTGCTGATCATTGAGCTAACAATGGTTTAGCCCTGTATGTCTACTATGCTATGATGCTCTGTTAGAGGACATAGCTCCTTGGCTGAGAAAAGGAAAGTCTTTCCTATTATATCTCTTATGCCTAGTGCAGTTTGCAACTCATGACTGGCACACTCTGTGCTGCTAAATCAGTGATTAGTAAGAGTTTCTATAATACCATGCCTATTTCCGTGTGTATCCCTTCCATACATTAGCTTTAGTTACTCAAAAGTCAGCGATCTCTGATTCTCCAGCATCCATGAACTAAGGAATTGAATGTATGAACAATATTTAAACATCTGGATTTGGTGTTTTCTTTTTGTGTGTGTGAATATGTGTTAGTGTGTTTTGTGTGTGTGTGTGTGAGAGAGAGAGAGAGGGAGAGAATGTATTTATGCCTACATGTAATTTCATGTGTGAGTGGGGACATGCATGGTCTGTGTGAGGTCAGGGGACAACTTTGGTTGTTGGTCCCAGCTTTCTACTTTGAAATAGCTTCTCATGTTTTGCCACCAGGAACTCTAGACTAGCTAGTTTAAAAGCACCTGTCTTGTTTTCGCTATTGTAATTGCTGTTGTCTGCGTACTCACCCCTCTGAGTGCCCTCTTATACCTCTGTTCCACAGAGGTTTTGGCTTGAAAACAGTTGTCATCATTAGCATGTTTGAACAGAAAGACCAAGGGAAGTGGGTGAGAATTACAGCATGGCTAGTGACATTCACTGATCACTTGTGTTTGTATATGACTTCCCTTCCTCCCATCATCTCACTGGCAACATTTCCCAGCTGCTGCTTTGCTGCAATGATTCAGCTGAACAGCCAAGATTTTCCTGACTTCTATCATGTGTCTCAGGCTCCAAACCTACTATCCTATAGGGTGATTTTACTTTAAATCTTTCTTCTATATGAGACACTGAACAAAATCTGCAAGTATCAAAGTCTTATTCACAACCTTCTTACACAAAACTGTCATCTACCTTTGAAATTCTGTCATTACATTTCATTAGAACAAATGACAGCCTTTGTATCTCCATGTGTGTATACGTGTGTATGCTTTTCTGTATATCTGCAGGTGTTGGCCTTCCTGAACTAAATGGTTCAGTCAGGAGTTAGTTGTTTACTACCAATGGCTTCTGTGTATGAACACCTGATCCTTATAAATATATATGCAACATACTGCATATTTTTAGGTTTACATGTAAATATTCTCATTGTGAATAAAACTTACAAATCTTAATTCATCAGTGAAAATTGCAGCACAAAAAGTATAAAAAATTGTTTGAAAATTTTATAGATATTGAGATATATTTCACTAGGCTGAATTTTGGCTTTTAATAAAAATCTATTTTACTATGTAACTTAATAACTAAAAAATATTTTCCCACATACCTAGCAGTTCATATTTAGAATTTTATTTTAATATAATAGTCTCAGAATTATAGACTCACTAATAAAAGGGGCCTATATTCTGCTTTATAGTGCAGAATTTCTCTTTATTCTATTTATCTTACATTTTTATACATTTAATAGTTGACTATATTTAAGTCAAAATTGAGGAACTGTTTACTCCCTCTTTAACTATAATATATAACCTGAAACAGGTATAAGTAAACTTCTATTAATTCAATAACCAAGTTTGTTATTTTTATAACATTTACAAGATTTTTTTTGAGCAAAATTGTATTACCTTATTAAAACTACCTCTCTTACATGTTCTTTGGCTTAAATAACTATCAATTAAAATATGACAAGGTTTTCTGTTATCATATTTATAGTCATATTGATGGAGATTCATTTCATTTACAGAATTATATTGATCCTGTGAGTTCCTAAAAGGCATTTGGAAAGAACAGTAATGGAATGGATGGACGCGTCGCCTTGCAGATCAATCAGCGAGAATTTCATGGATTGTAAAGTGAGGGTAAATTTACTGAGGTCAGCATTTTTTTCATGCTGCTTTTTCTGGAATTGCAGCCAGTGCTTATTAGGACTGGCTGCCGACTTTCTGGAACAGGGTGGATATGGGCACAATACAGAGGAGTTTCTTGGCAGAGAACTACATTCTTTTAACTGCCTTAATTCTTCTGATTGCATTAGATGCAGTGCATCGCTGATGAAATGCTCTCAGCCAAGACCTGAGAATATATCAAATATAGGGTGGTGCCTCATCTCTGATCAGCACACTGCACTGCAGATGTGGGCATGCAGAAACTTAAGTGTAGTTGCATTAGAACTGAAAAAGCTAACCAACAGTTTTAGTAATATTTTATTATTATTTTAAAATTTAGTTGAGTGAAAGATATTATTGCATTGAGTTTTGTAATTAAAGTCACATAAGCAGTTCCAATGTCTCTTCTAGGCAATGCCTATTCTTCGGTATGTATTGTGTAGTATTTTCTCTTAATGTTATTTCTTGGTTAATTTTTAAAAATAAGTACTATGTTTAAGTATCCAGAATCAATGAGCAGGCATGGGTATGGGGCCGGAAAACTATACCAGTATTTCATGAGCATATAGCCAATAATTATGATGACTGAAGAAATATCACATGGACTATGGTGCTAAAAGGGTTCTTATCTAAATTAATTAGAGTACATTATTTCTTGATCTTTACTTCATTGTTCTGTTCCATCCCATCTGTGTCTCTACTTTTCTTGCTTTAGCAGACTAATTTAATAAAAATGTCTTTATTTCTAGGAAGAGTGCATCTTTCTGTAGTCTGCTCATGGGGCACTGTCCTAAGGTCTGAAGGTAAATGGAAAATTTAAAAAGGAATTGAAGATTATGAAGAGAGACCATTCAGTCTCCAACCTTTGTGCAATCTAGTTAACCTCATTAGACCTCAAATGCTTTCTTATAAAATGGGAAAGTAAACTTGTGATCTCTAAAAGGCCTAAAATACTATGTAGCAAGACTGTGGTAACCTCAGGACCATTTTACTTTCTAAATGCTAGTTACTTCAGAAAAGAGTGTAAGACTTCTAGTGAGCCACCATTGGCTCATAAATGCCTTGTCACTGTCTCTCCCTTATAGCCTTTAAGCTACTGTGAAGAGTCACTCTGGACTCCATGTATCCCAAGTGAGGGGAGAAATATAAATCATAAAAGCTGAATATAAATTTGAAGTTGTCTCCATACACACTACTATCTAGTCTTGTACTGAAAATTCCCAGATACAAGAAAAGCTGTAGAAATTGATCCATCAAATGAGACAAGAGTTGCTGTTTAAACTGCACAAATAACTCACTTAAATAAATAAATTTAAATTCTTAAATAGTGTATAATGTTGGTAAGGTGGGGCTTCAGGGGTAAGGACTCAACATTTTTGAACATGTAAATGTAAAATATAACTAAATTTGTATTTCTGAGAGTTTGATAACATGACTGTGTGTAGCACTTTTGTCACTTAAAAATGTAAAGTTTAATTAAAAAGATTCATAGACTTGTTGTTTTTCTCACACTTTGTTTTGCATTTGTGTTAGACATGTCTTTTCAGTATGACAGTCCCTTTTTAAATGGGACTTATTGAGTGAGGTCAACCTGAGATTGGGGATCATACTTCACTAGGTTCATACTAAGGAGGATTTGACTCACCAATATTTTGTTACTCTGTGTGAAAGCATATTCATGTGTACATGTCATACTCAGTGCTGTATTATAAAATGTGCTTCACAGGGACTGAAGGGTTATTCTTCCAGAGGACCAGGGTTGGATTCCCAGAACCCCAGTCAGGTGGCTTGCAATCATGTATAGCTCTAGTTCTAGGGGATTCAATGCCTCCTTCTGCCTTCTACTAACACTGAACACGTACAGTACTCAGACATATGTGCAGTCAAGGTATCATACACATAAAATGAAATTTGAAAAGTAAGAATAGAAATGTTTTATGTTAGATGGTTATACCCAACTCTATGCTAATGTTAGTATATTGAGCACATTTTAGATAGAGTTACACAGATAGTTTTATTAATTAAAGCATTTCCTTCTGCAAGAAGATGAGAAAGCAGTAAGATTCAGATTGCAAATAAAACATACAAGGTTGAGGCCTCATAGGGTTCTACAAGACTAAGGAAGCTGCTCCACATTTCAAGATTCATGAATTCTCACACCAAGGATACACACAGTAGCAATTGCTTGGGAGAGAGAAGACTATCTTTCCAGGTGAGACGCTAGTAAATTGTATAAAGACATCCAGAGATACAATCCTATGAGGGAATAAACAAAGAGGAGACACCATACTGCCATTGCAACACAGAACTGGAGTTCTGTTTATTGCAGAGTGCAGAGGGACTGTTTCCCTAGTCTCTATGGGGAGGTCTCTGTAGATGGGAAGTCTCAGGCTGTGAATATCCCGGAGGAAACCACAGTTGCTAGTCTTTGCATACATCTATAAACACTTATACTGGAACTCCCAAGAAAAGCCTTGCTATTATTATTGAGCTTGGCCAGTATAGGTAATGAATTTGCCAATTTAACATAAGCAAAATTGCTTAGAGTCTTTGAAAGGCTGTGTCTATGTCAAAATATGTATTGACTTAGGACTCACTCGTGGCTTCTGACACTTGGTGAGAATAGAAATCATATATCTACATGGTTAAAATTGGACGCGAGAGAATTAATAGATTAGCCTCTCTGCAGAAGCTCTCTTAAGAGAAAACCATTGGGATTTCATTTCCAGTGTCCTCCAGGGAAGGACACACAGCCTTTTTTTTTTTTCTGTGTGGGACTCAGCCCATTGTACTGTGGGACAGAAAGGTTGTTTGTTTGTGTTAGAGTCTGCAGATCACCCCACAAAAGACCACCACTCGTGTATGCAAAGGCAAGAGCATTTATTTCTCAAGAGAAGAATTCCTGCACCTAGGGGTCAGTCACACAACAAAATGGCAATGGCCCCCAGAGAAGCTTGCAGGCTCCTTTTATAGATAATCAGGAGGGGATTAGGTCATCCTAAATATGATAGGCCAAGTGAGCAGTAGCACCACTAATATTCTTCTGATTGGCTGGGGCTGTTAGTGCTGTATCATCCCTAGTATGCAATATCTTCCCCAAGTGCCTTATCAGAAACTAAAACTGAAATAGAAATGGAGACCTAAACTGAAACTGAAATTTGACTGAAACTCAGGCCTAGTAGAGACTGGGGCTAAGAGAGGCCCACTATGGTGCTACCAGGGCCTCTCAGTTGTTTGCTTTGCTCTTTTTTAAATTTTGAGACAAAATCTTCTCACTATGTACTTCTGGTTGGCCAGGCCAGTCATGTAGGCCAGGCTGGTTTGCTCTCCTTTCTTTGTACACTAAGAACTGGGATTATAGGTGTGAGTCCCCATGCAGAAATATTTTTAGAGACTTCATAAGGGTATTTAATTCATATGTCAGTAGTTGGACTGTGCTTTAATCCTGTGTCATTCCTCAACTAAATGATGAAATTTTTAACCATTAGTATTGGAGGTTATGTGATTATCCAAATGTTACATTATACTCTGGAGCAGTTTCAAGCATTTTGTTGGCCCCTGTGTCAGTTATCTGAGGGCAGTGTTAAGCCTCAGTTTCTGACTTTTCAAGGTTAGAGATCAGACTCTAAATTAAGGTCATTACACCCTGATAATGCTATTCTGTAAAACTATTTATTATTTGGAAGTTGTTTTTAATGTGCCGCTCTCCTTCCCTCCCTTCATCCCTCCCTTCTTCCCTCCCTCCCTCCCTGCCTTCCCCCTCCCTTGTCTTATTCTCTTCTTCCCTTCCTTGCCTTATTACATCTTTTTATCTGTAACAAACTTGTGCTAAGTAATTACTCTTCTACTAATCTATATCAAAAGTGCTCCCCCCAAACGTTCTATCATTAGTTTTCTATTCCAAGAATTCTTTATTCTGGAGTTCCCCAGTGATCAAATGTTCTTTTTCTATTAAATGTGCAGTCACATCTGCCAGGACAGTCATCAGGCTGACTGTAGTTGGCTCACAGCCTAGAGCAGAGTATGGTGAACTGAGCTTGCTGACTGGGGTCTATTTGCATTTGATGGCTGCAGAATGCTTAAGAGCTGTGTTCATTTCTATGCTCTGACTATTCAGATATAGACAGTTCTAAGGGTCAGATATCCAGTATAAACAAATGTCTGAATGAGAGAAACATTATTACTCTTTAGTTAAGATTCAACTAAAACTGAAGAAATCAGCACTTGTGGTAGCCCATTTAAATCACCCAGCTCTCCTTCTGTGTCGTGTTCTCTCTCAGTGGATAGAACTGATTCACTTGTAGGAATCCCTAAAGGAAAACACTTTATAAATAAACTGAGTGAGTAGCATAAATATCCTATTTGTCAAGACCCTAAGTACTTGGAGTTTAACTTCCAGGTTAAGCTCCCTGAATTATTCTGTCTATTAAGAACTGAAGGATGGAAGCAGAATAGCCATGCATATATTCTGCTGCAATGTGTGTGCCAATTAGTACATCTTTTTTTTTTTTTTTCCAGGTGCTAGGCCTAATTGCTATTATTTATTATTTATTTATTTTACATTCCAACCACAGTTTCTTCTCTTTCCTCTCCTCTGTGCTCCTCTCATTTCTCCCCCTTCTTCCTTTTGCAGCCAATATGAAATAGTTATTCAGTGTCTTTTTGTCTAACATTTCCAACATTACGAAACATTGAAAAGTCATGACTTTAACATTATGTGTACATTTTTATTTTTTGTATACAGGGATAAATTTTCCATTTCTCTCAAACTGTATTTTAAATATTTTTATACAGTATGAGTAAGTGTGTGATTCCTGGAGCAAGATGGTCTGCAGTTTAATCTCAGTTTTAGAGCTGGTGAGATGGCCCAGCAAGTGGAGACATTTGACTAAACTTGATGGACTGCATTCACCCACCAGAACTCACATGACAGAGGGAGACACTCTGCCTGTTTCACTCTGACCTACACACACACACACACACACACACACACACATAAAAATAAATCTTAGTGTATTACTTTGGATATTGTATTAAGTTCAGTCTGTTCTCTCAGATAGGAGCAAATAGGCTGCAGATGTAGTCCGGTGGCAGACTGCTTATCTTGCTAGCAGAAGGGTCTAGGTTTGAGCCCTAGTTGTATTAAAAGAACAGGATACTTCTTAATTTTTAGTGTAACCTAGATAGTAAGAATGGTTTAAAAATAAATGAATTTAATTAATTAATTAAAATAAATAAATATAGCACAGTAGCCATAATTTTTTAATGCTATATAACAGTTTGCCATTTTAATAATGAAGAATGTCTTTATTTAGATATTCAGACAACTTACAAATATTTTTTTCAGAGTAATAACATCCTAGCTTATGAAAAATTACTTCCTGGGGGTGGTCATTAATTAGAACATACTTTTTCAAAATTACATATTTGACATTTATTCAATATAATCGAACATTTTTCCTTTTTTATTCTTGGGTCTTATATTTTTATTAACGTATCTAACAAAACTCAGGCAAGTATATTGAGGTAACCCCAAAGCCTAGATTGAAAAATCGTTTTAGTAATTAGTAGAAAACCACATTCATCTGAAATGTTTTGCATATAATTTTTTAGAATATTTGTATTTGGTTAATAATATTATTTCCACTTAATAATACCTAAGACTATATGTCTATCTATCTATTATCTATCTATCTATCATCTATCTATTTATATATCTTTACATTAAAAGCTCATTTAATTTAAATTCCTGGCATCATTTATTGTAGAGGAAGTTTATTTATCACATCAGCATTAATTGATATTTGTGAAAATAATTATTCATATTTTATAATAGTATTTTTTGCACTGTGACATTGCAAATTTAGATAATACTAAGTATTAGTATTAGCCTAAAATATCTAATTGTGAGTAATACAAAACAATATAGAAATTTTATTTGTCATCAGGAGAATTGTTTCATTTATTACTCTTCATTTTGCACATACAACTTACCTTGCGGCCACATTTACATGAAACTAGGTTCCTTTCATCTTGTATCCCTGTCACCTGAAATGATTTCTAGTCTCTATCACACAAAGCAATTTCAGGTAGTGGTTAACATAAGGTGATTTACACTCACACAAAGGCCACTGAGATTCCATTTACAGATCTCAGCACACAACTCCATTTGCCTAGAGCTCATTTTAAATATTTTCATTATATTTTATTGTTTACTGTAATTTCACAATCTCTTAAAATTAGTGAGAAAAATGTAACCACCTATATCCACAAATGAATGTTTTACTTTTTATTTCTACAAAGGTTCGATTTGAGATAGGATAGTTGATATTTGAGATATGACACTTGCGTTTAGTGGTAAGTTATTGAAGTAAGAAGACAAAATATCTCAAAGGAAGCATATTATATTTAGAATCACATTAACAGAGTGAATAATATGGAAAGTCACTATGATTTTGAGGAGAGATTATGAAAATTATGTTATAATAAATTACATTAAATAATGTTAATTTTTCTTCTGTGGAGGTACAAAAACATAGAAGACTAAATTTTGTCTTATTGAAAATTGAATATTAAGGCATGGGGTTATGGCTCAGTATGGACCAGGCCATGGGTTCAATTCCTACCACTACAAACAAAAACACTTTTATTTAATATGAATACATTGTACATTAGGAAGAGCAGTTGCATGGGAAAAGCAGAATATGCCCATGTCTGTAACAAATGTTCCTCACACTATGTGTTTTGTCCATGTGAGTCTTACTGTATGTACCAAGGAAAGATTCTGTGAGCATCAGAAAAGGGTTTGAAAATCAAGATGAATGTCATAACAATTTTGTTTAACAGTTTTTCAACACTTTGTGTTAAAAGTAGTTATCATGACCCTCTTACTATTTGTGTAGATCCAAAGTATAAAGAAGAAAGTTTGGAATCTATGTTTTCTTTACTTGTCAACAAATATTTTTAGTTTTTTGGCATTGTAAAGCTTTCTGATTAATGTTATTTTGAAACAGCTAGCTTCTCACTCGCTAGTATTTCAAGATCTTGGAAGTGAGTGAGAGTAACTCACCAGTTTTCAATTCTTTTCTCATCTTTAAAGCTTCACTTTTGGGCCTTATGGGCTCTGCTTGGCAAAGAGAGAGTAGCTTCATATTCTGACCACTGTACAAGAGTAGTAATAATGCTTTAAACACACTACCATGCTCTAGGGCCATCTTGCTAGGCAGAATTTACATTTGTCTGTATTCTTTCTCTTACTCCTGTGTTTGAGATTCTAAGTCATTTAGAACAGTACCCATGGTGAGCAATGTTTTGATTTGGCTGCATGCACACGGAATAATGGCCTATTACACACTCAGTGAGCCTGCCTCTAGGAAGCTCTTGGCTATTGTGTAAATTGCTAGTGCTTCGCCGCTATAAAGTAACACTTCTCCTTTCCAAACATTGATGGTTCTCAGACTGTTTCCTGGGCTCTAATCCTTCTGTACTCCAATTGAATTGCCAAGGCTTACTCAGCTAGCAACAGCTAAATATGCTAGGAAAACAGAAGACTCTAAAATCAGTGAGCCCTACATTAGACTTCTAACTATAATCTCAATTTTCATGTAACTACATCTCAAGATAGATGATTGAGCACTAATTTTGAGTTTGATTGAACATTCTGATGTACTTTTTAATAGTAGCATGACATAAGTCACTGTATATTGTTTTTACTTTATTCTTCGACATTCATGACTTTGGCTGTTTAAAAGGAAATAAGAGAAAATAAGGGGAGTCAGGAAGGTGGCCCACTGGCTATAAAATGCCTGCATGGTAAGCCTGACAACCTGAGTTCAATCCCTTAAACCTATGTGAAAAGTGGCAGAGTGTCAGATATTTGAAAGTTCAGCATCTAGGGTGAGTTGTGAGTCAGAGACAGCAGAACTGGCCTGAAGCTCTTAAGTAGGCAATCTCAGAGTACAGTGTAAGGGAGCGACTAACAGCTCAATACAGAGTGATGGAAAGACCAAACTTCAAGTACGGTCCTCTGACCCTCACAAATGCTGCAGAGCTCACACATTACATAATAAAATAACCCAGTACCTTGGTTAAAAATAAACATTCAACTATATAGATATATTTAGCTTTATTAAATATTATACCATGCATACAAAGAAATATAGCATATTTCCCTATTAGGATGTTAAATTTGTGAATCTGAAGGTTATTTAACAGAGTTAAAGTATTTGCTTAAAAATAATATGGTTTTATAATTTTCAGGGGAGTTCTAGAGTCATTTGGTCTTGTTATACATCTTAGAAGACATTGCTCATCCCATTCTTTAAGGTATTGACAAGTACTTCTTTTCATCTCTACATAAGTTGTCAGTTGGGGGGCTCTAAAGACTCCCAAACAATACTCATCTTGGTGTCAAGAAACAGATAAAACAGTCTGGGATTAACCTGGAAGCCTTCTCACTAATGGATACCCTTCCACAGTCACAGACACTACTAGACAGTCTCTCTCATCTTCAAGTTTAGGAAGGCAGCTAAGAGCATTGGCAACAGGCTGTTTCATTTGGAGTCTTTTGGACTTCTCTCAGCAGCAACTCAGAGGCTTCCCATTGCTGGTGCTGGGGCTTCTGTCAGATTGTCCATAGCTCTTTGGGGGAGAATTATTTCCTCAAGAGGAGTAACTTGGTTTAAGTTGTTTATAGATGTATGTACATGCACACATATATAATATGTATAAAGTAAACATAAGATAATGTTTTCCTATGGCTTTTCAGTCCTTTTCCTTTCCTCCCCTTTCTGTATTGCCTTCCTTTCTCCTCCTCCAGGGAAATATTTTTCCACATTTTCTCTTTCATAGCATCTGTGCCGTACTATTAACCTCTCTTGAGTTATTTCTGTCTGACTCCCATAGTTCTTTATTACATATCATGAAATTTTCAGGTAAATAAATGGAACTAGAAAGAATCATACTGAGATAATCCAAACTCAGAAAGACAAATAGCACAGTTTCTCTTTTGTTTGTAGACCCTAGTTTAGTATGAATATATATATATATACATATATATATATAACCCAGTGTAACTACTCCACTCTTAGTACTAATCAGAGAAGCATCTGTTCCCTGTAACAGTGATGAAGGCAGAAACTCAAGTTTGCAAAGAATTATTAGATTAAGTGGCAGACGAATGAATAACTTTAAAGAAGACATTGACATAATCTCTTAGGTCTAGGGAACATTGAAGAAGCAATGGTCAGAGTTTAAGAGCGAGTGATAGGATTGAGAATTATCATCTTCAGGGTAAGGCATAGTCATTGAGATCATGAACTCACAATAGCTGTGGACATCTACAGTCAGTCTGAGCATCATGGGTACTTTCTCAAGGGCCCTGCCACTAAACTACTGACTACTTTAAGATTTGGGGAGAAACCGTCATTGTCTTTAGTTTGATATCAACTGGCTCCAGTGGTCAGTTCAAAGGCAATGGTCAAATAGACAGCCATGGTTAAACTAAATGGGTCATAAAACAAAACAACAACAAAAAGTAAAGAATTTGGGAAATGAATTGGTAAGGATAAGGCGTGGTTGATAGAAATAAAAGTTAATGTGAGGTGAGAGTAATTAGAATACATAGTATGAAATTGTCAAAGAACAAATCTAATCAATACAAACATTGAGGTGGAGAGCAATAGATCAAGATACCCAGAGTTGGTTTTTGCTCCTCTACACCCCTATACACTCACATTCATGCTCACACCTACACTCATACATACTCTCACACACTCACATATGAACGTTAACACACACATACACACAAAAATCTAATAACAACAGCAGCAATAATAAAGTTATACATTTAAAATGTTGGCTATATGGGATAAAAGGGTATTTGGAAGCTCATTTTCTCTCAGTAGTTACAGATTAAAGAAAGCTACCACTGTCCGTAAAGCAAATTCTTTATTCTCCCTGTTTTGTAATTAGTGAATCTATTTTTTTTTTCTTGAACATGCTGCTTGAATTTGTCTTTCTGTTCTGTTTAATTTCTTTCTGGTTTATAAAACTGAAACAACTACCAGAGTCAGGTTTTGGGATTTAGCTTTAATGACATTTGAAGGGAAAATCAGAAAGGGAAAACTGTCCTATTGAGATGATCTGTTGTCTTCTTGTGTGGCGCCTCCATCTGGATATAATTGGTGGGTCTGGCTAATCTCAAAAATGTAAGGGACTCACGAAAAGACCATCTGCATCTGTGTATTTCCCAGGCCTAAAAGCCATTTCTCCACCACATGAAGGAATGTTCTAGAGAAACATAAATTAGAACAGCTATTTAACCAAATAAATGTTATAGAATCCCTAGAATCATATCAAACAATTATAAGAAATGTGACAGTCAAGTAGTTTTTTTTCTTTTTATAAAGTGTAGCACAGGCTCATCTCCACAAATCTCTACCTTTTAGTTTTAGTAAACATGATGGTCTAGTCTTTAGCCAGCTACATAATTGAGGTAAACACTCAAATTTTTACATATCAGTCAAGTCACAATGAGAGTGCCAGCTAATTTTACACATCCATTGATATGATGTTCTTAGAGGAGTCTTGCGCCTGTCTTATGCCAATTAATATCAAGTTGTTGTTAATTATTTGACAGGCTGTCTAGCTTGTTACTGAAATGAAGTAATGCCTTAGTTCAGCTTGTTAAATGGTAGTAACAACAGAAATTTTTTCTCTTTCTTTTATTCTTGCTTTTATTTTTACTCCTGTTCTTGTTGTTTGTTATATTTTGTGTGGGGGACAAATTTTCATGTAGAGCATGAATTGGCTTGAATGTTTTGTTTACATACACTTCGTCCCTCTTTAGGCTATAGACTAAAGTAATCTTATTGTATACCTAGATTGTAGAAAGAGGGTGAGGGTGACAAAACTTTCTGATGTCCCTTTGTTGTTTTTAATTGAAAGATTTTATTTTTGAGAATTTTATACATGAGTGTTTATTTTAATCACACCCCATTATACTATGCCCCCGTACCCCTTGGATCTCTCTATAATTCATGAACTCTTTTAATTTTTATTGTTACATATATGTACACACATTTATATACATATTCATATATATATATAAATGTCATCTGCTGAGTCGATTTGTTGTTGTTTATATTTATATAAATTTAATGGTAACTACTTATTGGGATTGAATAAGTCATCAAGAGTCTCATCCCTGGAGTACACTGGTTCTCCATCTTTTAGCAGCCATCCATTACTTGTAGCTCTTCACCTAAGGATGGAGCATTAAAAGATTTGCCAGATCCATGCTGGCCTGTAAACTCCTATTGTCATTGTGCTGATCTTTAGATGACCATACTTGAAGATGTCATAAGTGTAGCTTTCCTGGTGTATAGAGGACACTATTTTACATAAGATGTCTTGTTTCTCTGGCTGTTACAATGCTTTCAGCCCTGCTCCCATGATATCACCTGAAATTTAGGTGTTGAACTTGTGGTGTAGATGAAGAAATAGAGCAGTTGGGCACTCCAAGGTCACTTATCATTGCATTTTGAGCACTTGTGGATTTCAAAATGATTTTTACATGTTGTAACAATGAAGCTTCTTTGGTGCATGGTGAAAGCTACATTTATCTCTGGGTACAAGAATAAGTTTGTAGAATATAGCTAAAAATTTTACCAGTTTAGGATCAGTAAGTAGTATTAGGTACTTTTCTAGAGTTTTTGACCTTACCAATCAGAGACAGTCATCTGTGCTACAGTATCAGGCATGAACTTCCTTCTACTGAAAATTTTATAGGTTTAATTTGATGGTTTTTCAAAAGCTTTAATAACCCAATCAAAAAATGGGGTTCAGAACTAAAAAGGTAATTCTAAGCAGAATTATGAATGACTGAAAAGCACTTGAAAAAGTGCTCAACATCTTTAGCCATCAGAAAAATGCAAATCAAAACAACTTTGAGATACCACCTGATACCTGTCAGATTGGCTAAGATAAAAGACACAGATGACAGCCTATGCTGGAGAGGTTGTGGATCAAGGGGAACACTCCACCATTGTTGGTGGGAGTATAAGCTTATTCAACCACTCTAAAATGCAATATGGTGGTTTCTAAGAAAATTGAGAATCAATCTCCCCAAGTATCAAGCAATAACACTTCTGGGTGTATACCCTAAAGATGCACAGTTGCACTCCAAAGGCATTAACTCAACTACGTTCATAGCAGCATTGTTCATAATAGCAAGAACCTGAAAACAACCTAGATGTCCCTCAACTGAAGAATGGATTAACAAACTATGGTACTTCTACACAATGGAGTACTACTCAGTGGTAAGAAAAAAAATGATATCCTAAAATTTGCAAGCAAATGGATGGATTTGGAGAATATCCTCCTGAGTGAGATATCTCAAACCCAGAAAGATAAGCAGGGAATGTACTCACTAATTAGTGGACTCTTAACAAAAAAGTAAAAAGCAAAGCATGTGCAAGCTGAAAATCACCAACACTGAACAGTTTGGGATCTGAAACACCTTGGACCAGCACCTTGAATCCTACTCCCTCCAGAGGAACACCTCTTCTTGTTGGAGTGAGGAAAGCAGATCTGCCAGGAGTGGATGCTGAACTAAGCCACAATGGGACCTTTGGACCTTTTGCCATTGCTGTAGAGGAGATAAAGTGAAGTGGAAAAGAGGGGGTTAATGGAAGGGGGTGAGACAGAGAAGGGAGATTGAACAAGGGTGTACACAGATAAAAAATATGACTTTTTATAATAAATAAATAAATAAACAAGCAACAAGCAAGCAAGCAAACAGACAAAGAAATAAACAAACAAATAAATAAATACATAAAATTGTACTTAGGAGCTGGAGAGATAGCTTAGTGGTTAAAAGCGCGAAGTGTTCTTTCAGGGGACAATTCCCCGCACCCACATAGCAGCTCACACCTTGCGGTTAAAAATGGGAAGGAAAAAAAATTAACAGTAAGAATACTTATAAATCTAAACTCAGAAAACAGGCTAATAAGTCAGCCTTACTCAGTCACAGTTCCTAAGTTTGATTGTGCTTTCAGAACTCCTTTGAATAACTTTCCCTTCCTTGTCAGCTGAACCTCATCACAAAATGTGGAATTTATGTTTCGGCAGATGCAAGGAAAGAAGGAAGGAAGGAAGTGAGGAAGGAAGGAAAGGGGAAGATAACAAGAAATAAAGGAAAGAAGCTACAGAGGGAGGGATGGGAAAAAGGAAAGTAGGTAGGTAGGTAGGGTTTGAGAAAGAAAGGAGATGAAAGGGATGGAGGGGATAGAAAGGGAGGGAGGGAGGGAGGGAGGGAGGGAGGGAGG
>PVIH01009439.1:0-33893 GCA_004025045.1 Sigmodon hispidus | reverse complement strand
AATTTGAGAGTTTTCAGAAGATTTTTAGGTATAACAACAAGGCCATTAAGTTTAGAAAAATCATGTTTCTTACACAGCTCTTCAGTTAAAGCAGAAGTTTCATAGTTTATTAACACAAGAAAGCCAACTATGAAAATTATGATCTTCACTGAAAATTTCTTTCAAATGTAGACTTTAGGCTTCAGTACTCAGTATTGCAAGGAAGGTACTAACTCAGTTCTAGTCCTTTCCAAGGCAAGTATAAATAGCTAATTAATATAGACAAGACCTCTTATAGTAAGTAGCTGTAAAGCCTCAAGGTCAGCAGTCCACTAAAAGGAAATCCTGGAAGTAATGAATTTAAATGCTCCGTGACCATAGGGCACTTTTAGAGTAGACTGCAGGCCAATAGCCATTCTGCTCAGCTTTCTGTGGTGTTAGATCCTCAAACAGTGGGAGAGAAAGAAAAGTCATTTCTTCTAACAAAGCTGATCAGAATGTTGTACAGTATGAGAAAAGACATTATAAAATGCAATTCATCCTCATAGTGCTCTCTATGGTTTTTATATGTGTTTATGTGTGCACAGTATGCATGTTATCATATGTGTGTATATGTTTATGAGTGGACAGTATGTAGGTTACTCTGTGTGTGAGTGATTGTACATATGTCTAGAGGTCTGAAGTTGTAATTAGATGTCTTCCTCAATCACCAGGTCAGTCTCTACTTTATTGAATCAGGATCTCTTACTGAACCTGGAATTTCACAATTCTGGCTAATCTAGCTGGATATCTTACTGAGGCATATTTTGTCTCTGATGGGATTGCGGTGAACCCCATGTTCTTCTGGGATTTAAGAGGGCTCAGAGACCTGGATTCTCATATTCATACTTGTGCAGCCTCTGAAGAAGATTCTTCATCTATTTAGGCCATCTACCCAGCCCCCATTAATTTGTCTTCAAAAGAAAAAAAGAATCTCCTAAAACAAACGGACATTTGCCCAAACCTCAGAATTTACCAATATTATTGTTTATTAATAACTTGAATAAATTAAGAAAATCACCCAATCCATTGGCAAAGCAAAGTCTATAAGGACCTGGTTTTCAACTCTACTTTTCAGATAATGTATTGTCAATTAAGTTCATTACAGCCATGGTTTGCTGTTCTTGTTAAATTCACCGTAAGTATAATATTGAAGTATGTTTGCTTATGGCTTCCCCATTTTCTCCAGTGACCACTGTCATCCTCCGATATTTAGCTGAATGTACTAAATGTGTTCATGGCTTTTTTGTGTCAGGAATTTCTGAAGATAGGAATAGATATGGACTTTGTCTATTTTAAAATATCAGGGTGACTTAGGTGAATGAGATTTAACATTGGGATCTGTAATGATAGCTGTTGGTAAAATCCCTGCCCTACATGCATGAAGATCTCAGGCTGCCCACCCAGATCCACAGAAAATGCCTCACGTGGCAATGAACACTTATAGCCCAGAGCTGGGGAGGTAGAGACAAGAGGGTTCTCAGGAATGAAGCACTGGCAAGGCCATCGAGCAGAATTTTATGTTTCAGGCCATCTGAGTGGTCTCGTTTCAAAGACCAAACGAGTGGTTCCTGAAGAAAAACACTCTAGCCTGAACTTTGACATTCACACAAACATGCATTCACAACCACAGATAAACACACACACACACACACACACACACACACACACACACAACCACATAATATTTAACAATTGAGAAGATGTCTAGGATCTAGTGTTTCCTGATTTATAGTCACTGTAGGAATGTCTGTGGATTGGAGATATTCAAAATCTAGCACTGCAAACAAAAGTACAGACCTGTGGCTTCTCTAAGTGGCTTGACTTTCTTCATAGTATAGTGGCTTGCATAGATGTTGACGTTTGTAAGAGCAAAGAATAAAGTATAGGAGACAGAAGCATCATAGGACTCATGTGGTACTACCATCATTTCTTTTTTTGCTAACTTTAGTCACATATCTAAATCCAGCATGGATTAAAGCTAGATATCAACAAGAAGAAATACTGCTCACATTTAAAGGGAATGTGGCACAGGTCCTGCTTCTCACTGGAAAAGCATTAAGACAGGCTGAAGATTCAAGTCTGTGTGAGATGGAAAAAAATTGTATAACTATCTTTAGAAATGTGGGTTGCTATGCAGCTTATAGTAGTGTGCCCATTTATTACCTATTTAAGAGTATCTTTTTCTCTGAAGTATGCCTTGCTTGCCTGACATTGTGTATTTGGGGACTATCAGGAATAAATACTTACTGATGGTAAAATATGAAATAAAATTATATTTTTAGTATTTGTGATAAGAATAAGATTTTTAAAAGTGATAATTTATTATTAAGCTTACCCCTGACATGATAGATACATTTTGTTTAAAATTCTATGTATTTTTACAAGAAGAGTTTCTTTCTCATTATTCAGGGAAGTTGGGTTAGCCAAAGAGCAGATGGCATGCCCATAATGCCTTCAGGCAGATGTTCTCATTTGGGTCATAACATGTGAATAAAAAATGCTACATTCCAAACTGTCTCATCTTCTGCAGTGATTGCTGGAGACTGTCCAATGTGTGCAGAGGCCTTTTATAGCTGTGCATTATATTGGCCAGACCTACTGCTGAAGGCTGCTCAGTCAGACTGTTTAGTTAAATTTTGTAGCGGATTATTTTACTTTATTCAATTTAATATTTAAAAATAGTCACAGTCTATATATGTTTTATACATAAAATTTAGGGAAATGTTGAGACATTTATTAATTCTAATTTTTTTGTTTTAACATTTAAAATATTGCAGCAAGTGCATATAATTATTTTCTCATAGAGTAGAAATCTGAATATAAATCTATTCCAATTTTTTGATAGTCAATATAAAGTTGGGCAATTGAAAACACTAATGTAGTATTTAGGATGATTTATTTAAAGATTAATTTCAACCACAGAAGGCTACAAGAGGATTTTTTTTGTCCTCAAATTAAGGTGTCACTAGTAAAACTTATAAAGCTACCAGAAATAAGCTTTGTTGAGCATTGAGAGTGAACATGAAGAGAAATTATTGGAGTCTATGAAAGAAGGAAGCATTCTATGCTTATTGCACAAAAGGTTTTCGGAGGATTGTCTTCTTCTCACTCTTGCATACAGCCAGTCACCCAGAGTTTCTTTACAGAACCTCTAGTTCTAAAAATTCTAATATTTGAAAGCAACTGAAAAGCAATGATGGATGAAACTCTCTACAAAATTCTTATTGATACTGAGTTTACAGATAAAAGACAGAAATTAGAACACAGAATTCCATGCATGATGCTCCTGTATTCTGTTCACATCACTCTGTATTCTGTTCACATTACCTACACATGCAGGAGGAACTGTTGAGAAAATGACATTTCTGGGAAAACAAATATATCAGACAAATAAAAACTTCAGAATGTGTATTTTCTCTTCAGCTTATTACTGTATTGGGCATGGATGTAAGCAGAATATTGTGTATTTTGAAAACAGATTTATTGCTTCATGTACAGTTTGGAAATGGGTCCCAGCTTTTGTTTTCTTTTTAATGCTATCCTTCAAATATGCATCTATTAACTAGGCACTCTATATATTTTAATTCAGAGCACTGTTTCTCAACTGAAGGCAGTTTGACCCTCAGAGACATTGGCAGTATTTGAAGATACTTTGGATTGTCATGATTGAGGGAGAGGAGATATTACTGGCATTTGAAGGGAACAGGTCAGCAAGACTGTTACATAAATTGCAATGCACAGAACAGAGGGAAAGCTCCCTCTTATTATAATAAATTTGTATAAAATACAATGATACCTCTGTAGGGAAAGAAATATCTTAGAATATATTTAAACACAAATTCTTGGAAGTGAGTTAATTGGTATGTGAGAGTGGAAATATTAGTACTGTGGACATCAGGTTTCTTTAACTTCTATTTATCAATAAGTTTTTCTCTATCTTGACATGGTTTATTTATTGATATTCTGATAAAGGATTTTGTACAGTAGCCCAAACTGGCTTAGAACTTAGTACATATCTCAAGTTGGCAGTCCTCTTGCCAGGGCCTCTCAAGTGCTGAGAATATAAGGATACACCACCATGCCCTGAGTGGTCAGATCTGAAACATTTAGTTTCAAATATTTTTAGAGTGGGTTGTGTGGGCAATTTGTGGAGTCTCTTGCAGTAGGATCAGACTATGTTGCTGTGCATGACCTGGCATCTTGGAGCCCATTTCCTACGGAGGAACACCTAACCCAGTCTTAATACTGGGAAAATGGACTGGAACCTATATCAACTGGATATGCCTGACTGAACAAACCCACCTTTGGACTCCTTGTCCTCCTTAGGGAATGGATGGGGGGATGGGGTGGGGAAAGGTTGAGGGAGGACTGAGAGGGATTGGGAGGAGGGAAGGGAGAGGGAGAAGTGATAGATATGGAAAAAAAACTCTTTAAATAAAAAAAGTCAAAAACAAAAAAAGAAAGAAAGAAACATATCTTTGTTTACACCTTGATTTTGGTTTAGTGAGACCCGAATCAGATTTTGGGAAGAAATATCAAGAATACATAAAAAGCTATGTGTGATATCAGTGCCTGTAATCTCAGCTACTCAAGGCTGTGGCAGGGTAAGTGAAAGTTCAAGGACACTCTAAATAATTAGTTTCAAAGAAAAAGAAAATAAGGCCAGGGATTTATTTCAGTGGTAAGGTGGTTGTCTAGTGTTTACAAGTCCATAGATTTAATTTCCAGTAAGAAATGTTCTTTTAAACTCCCAAGTTTGTGACAACCTATCATGATACAATAATAATTTGACGCAAGTATGTTTTTATACAAGTATGTTGTTTGAATATTTCATCTAATTATTTTAACACCCCAAGGAGAAAGAAAGTGATATCTTCTTCATGTTACAAACAAGACAGGAATGTGTGGAGAGAGAAAAGGCTTCTCTTTGCCTCACACAGCCAGGAAGTGACAAGACTTGCCTCACAGCAGATGTACTTAACTGGATAGTCAGTCATTTTACAAAGGCCCCAGAAGAGCGAAAAATATGACAGTTTTAGACATAGTACATTTGCTAACAAATCTTCTTTTTCTTAAAAATATTAAATTATATTTTTGTGCATACACATGTACATACCTACATGTATTCCCTTTTTTCTTAAAAAGCTTATTAAATCTCACTTTTAATTTTATGTGTATACATGCCTGCAAATATGCACAGCTATGTCTCCCAGACCCTGACTATTTTCTATCTGTGTAGAGAGTATTTTTGCTCATTTTTGTGAACGTGTTGATACTGCACTGCTAATTCATAAGGAAGAATATGTTTGCATCACAGGTTTTCTGTGATACAATTAAAAGGAAAGCTCTATCCATAAGAGAGAAATCTTAGCAGAACAGTGCTCCATCAAGTAGGGCTAAGCACATGCTATCATTTCACTGATCACTAGTGTGATGAATGCTTAAGAAGGAGGAGGAACTCCATTTCAATTCCCAGTTCAGTTTCCTTCTTAGCAGCGATGGATTAAATGCTTGCAAGAGGACTTGTTTCTATTGTATGTCTTGAAAGAATTAAATTTTAATCACCATGTGCATTAAACCTGTAGATTAATTAAGTAGTTTGGGCTGCAGGGCTTCAGGCATCAGCATTTTTTCTCGTGTCTCATTTGCTGACTGCTGTCTGAAGAGAAGCTCAGAGCAAGACTGCAGCAACAGGACAGGGCTGCCAAGCTGCAGTGGAGCCAAGCAAAAGGCCTGCACCCCAATTAAGTTAAAAGTCTCAGAGCTGCTCTTCAATCCCAGATGGCGGGAGGAATGTCATTAAGATATGTTGATTGCAAGAATGAAGGCAAGAGTTCAGTCTCCTCCAAGCCCAGGAAAGAATGCAGTGGTGGTGCTTAAAAAATGACTGCAATGTAAGCATGATGTAGACTGTTGTCAAAAGCAGCGATCTGCTACCCAGGAGGAAGCTTCATTTTGGACATGTCATTGTTATTGTTTAGAGAGCTTAGAAGGCTAAAGTATTTGGCTTGTATAATTACCTTAAACTCTTCATATTCCTTTTCTGTTCTGTTCTTGAAGGCTAAAAGTAGAGCCTCTAATTTTTATTTTTATTTATTTATTTTTTTTTGCAAAAAACT
Organism: Sigmodon hispidus; assembly: GCA_004025045.1. Taxonomy (NCBI): domain Eukaryota; kingdom Metazoa; phylum Chordata; class Mammalia; order Rodentia; family Cricetidae; genus Sigmodon; species Sigmodon hispidus. The sequence continues at coordinate 27,753 of PVIH01009439.1, read as the reverse complement.
CTCCTTACCTACTTACTTCTGGCTTTCCTCAGAGCCTCTTTTATTCAGCTGTTGGATGAGACAGGCATCATTATCACAAAGTAGTGGGGACTGTAGGAGAGATGTTCTAACAGGGCTCAGATTTGTCATTAGCCAGAGGCCTTTTGAAAGTACAGCTTTATCTATCTATTGGCTTAATTTTCATTTTTATTTGGATTGTACCAGGCATCTCAAAAACAAAATAAAAAACCCAGTACTGTTGATCACTCTAAATGCAAAACTCTTTCCCATTCCTTATTGTCAATGACAGTCCTAGGTACCCTACCTGTACCCCACTGCCAACCGCTGAATCCTCAAATCATTGTTCCTGTCTTTCCATCCATTCCACAGTATTCCTGTTGCCAAATTTCCATTACCACAGCTATCACTTCAGGGTTTATTAAGCCAACAATGTTCTCATTTAGGAGAAAGTGATGCTTTAGTGTGAGAGCTTGTCTGTGTAGGCGCATTGGTTCATCAGCATCCCTGCCTACTACAAAGCCAAGAGCACAGTTAGGTCTGAAAAGGTCTTCAGATAACCAATCCTAACAGAAAACTACCATTTTGACATAGACTGTCATTACCTCATTTCAAGTTGTATTTTATTTTTATATTCACTTGTTTCTGAGACAGGGTTTCACAGTACACAGCTCAAGTTGATCTTGAGATCCTGGGCATCCTAGGTGTAGCATTCGTGACTCAAACAGTACCTTTTTTCTTTCATTTTTTTTTTAAATTGTAGAACCAAGAACTGATTCATATAGTCTTGTACATACTAGGCATGCACTCTGACCATGCCCCAGCTTATTATTACCTTTCAACATACACAATAAGAACATATATAATAAGTGTTGCAAAGTTTATCTGAAGTATTTTTTGTAAAGATCTGCTTGCATTTTTGTTACATATTTGAGTAATTTATCATTTTATAGAATTAATTATGTCTCATTTCAAAGTTCAATGCGTTTACCCCTTGGTTTTAATTATTTTTTCAACTACCTATCACCACATAAAAAGAGTGTTCATGGTTTAAAACAACAACAGTTGTTTTCTCAAAAAAAAAAAAAAAACAAACCTATAATTTGGGCAACCTACAAGTCAGAAAGAACAGCTCTTCTCTGTTCCATGGAGACAGGGGTGGTTAGAAGTCTTGACATTGGTAATTTGCTTCTAAAGTTATTCTCATGAGTAAATCCAGGCACAAGAGCAACTGCCTCATAGGACCTACCTATAAAGTTCATAAAGGGATGGTATCATTTTTCTAGTCCTCTTGTATAAGAGAGTCACACAAACTTCCTACTTTGACCAACACTTGACTCCAAGCTGGAAGTGTATGTCAAGTCCCAGCAACTGTAATGTCTGCTGCTTTAAAATTTCAAGGTGAATATTAGGTTGGAAAGTTTGCTCTGCTCTCTAATTGGATAAATTGTGTGGGCTGAGGAGATAAATTAGTAGTTGGAACGCAATTTCAATTCTCAGCCTCCACTGGCTGGTTCTCAACTATTTATGACTCCAGTTCAGGGACCTTCTATTCTGCCTCGACAGTCACTAGACATGCAGCTAATGCAAGTAAATACTATCAATCAATATATTTATGTACAATCATGTCATATATAGAATCCACTTTTTAAAAATGATTTTCAAAATTATTTTTATACACTGAGTGTCTTGTTTCAATAAATTAGTTCCCAGTTAGACTTTCTCTGTTCTGTAATTGCTGTAGCTGGGATTATAGATGGTTTCCTATTGTCCATGTGTCAGAGGCTTTGTCACCAGGAAGGCTCTAATAGGAGGCAGTAGAAACTTGAAGAGGTGGGGCCCGGTAAAGGTCTTCAGGTAATTCTGAGTGTGTTCTTGAAAGGTGTTCACGGAGGAAGGTCCCTTTCTCACCCTACTCGTTCCCAGCCATGAACTGAGCTCTTGCTACAGCACACATTCTAACCACAATATGCTGCTTCTCCGGACCTGAAAGTAAAGGTGAGTGTGGATGGAAATCTACAAAACTGTTAGCCATCATAAAAATTCCTGTGTTATTTGGTTACTCAAGATATTTGCCACAGTGACAAAAAATTAACTAACATACAATGTACCATAAACAAAAGACAAGAGACAAAAAAAGTCTCAACTTCTTAAAGAAGTGGATTCTTCCCCTAGAAAGTAAAGGTTGAACAATGAACACCACTCTAGGAAAGAGCTTAGGTGGTTGTAGACACACAACTAAATAAAATATGAACTTGATGAGGGTAGAAATCTGTGTTTATGCCTTCTAATTTAATATCAATGTCTAAACAGCTGCAAAAGTGTGCACTGTTCAATCTTAAGGACTAATGGGCACAAAATACCAACTGATTCCAGTTATCTACCTCAAGAACTTATGCCCCGCATAATCAATTAAACTTAGTCAACTTAATCAATAGGAATACTCTATTACAGAAGTGTTGAACAGTCCTTTGCAGAGTTCAGTTAAGATACTAAGAGTTTAGAAACACAGATTAGAAGGCATAGACTTATGAGGAAAAAAACAACAAAAAAGAATAAACCCCACTACTTTTTAAAATGTATGTCTAGAAACTAAATCCCCTTTAAAACTGCAATTGAAAGACTAAAGACAGGAGCCTTGAGATAAACAAATCAGCTCTGCATTAAAGTTGGAGCATATAAGAAGAATTTTAGAAAGTGGAAAACATGAGAATCCTGATAATTGTGATAAATATACTAATTAAATACGTATGGGCATAGCTTAGTGAATAATAAGTAAATGCTTCAATGAATTTAGTTCTTTACTGTCCATTACATAGGCTTAGAAATCAGTACTTTCTGATAACTTTAGTATTTTCTCTGACTTGTTATGTGAACCACAATAGCTCTTTATCTATTTCACTTCAGTAACGATGCTCAATTCTATAGTCTTAAATGCATACAACTTACTTTTATTCCACATAGTTCTATTAATATCTGTTTCCTGGCCTCTCAACTAGATAAATGGATGAAATATAAAATATGCTTGAGGTTCTAAACTATTAAAAAGATGAGAAATGTATCATTCAAGAATTACTCTCTTCCCCAATTATATTTGTCCTGAGCCCAACTGAGGGACAGACGCCTTACCTACTAAATCAGTAGCTGACAGTATCACTAATAAGGAATGTCGTAAAGACACTGAGGATATAATCTGGTGATGGAACACTTACTTCAACTGTGTAAGAATCTGGATTTTATGCCTAATACCACTATGGAGGGGGGAGCAGTAATGTATTTCATAAGAAAACTTAACAATTTCAATGCCCATGTGAAAAATGAGACATGACAAGCTAATTTTAACTTTTAAACAACTTATATTTTAGCAAACACTATTATACATTTGTCTCACTTGAAAATGTGTGAGTTAGAACTGAGTTTCAGCATTGAAATTTTAAAAACACTGGAAAGTTATGCTTTAGCCAAATTGATGTACAAATGGAAGTGTGGTAGGCTGATGTGTGTCCCTTTCCTTTTACAGGTCAAGGAAATATGTAGGCATCTTTAAATCTAGTGAATGGTGCCCGGAAGACATTTAAAAGAGTATTTCTTAGATATTTTCATAATCTAGATTTATTATAAGCAGAGATAACATAAGTTTCATGAACACCATTTTAGTTCATACCCAGGTCACATTTTGTTTCCCAGTTCAGTGGAGCCCACACTAGAGGAATTACCTGATCTGGGGTACCTGTCCATTCCTCTTATCTGCTCAATAGTCGTTATATGAGTAAGATAAAAACTTCATTACATTATTTACATTTATTTCATATAATAGTAGGAAATACTTGTCAAACTAATTTAAAAACCAGTTCATGATACATCCAAGTCTTATACCAATTAGATGCCAAAAAATCAAACCCATAAAGTTTGTTTTGTGAATGTTTCTTGTCTACAGGCAGCAATAGCATAAAAATCTCTTCCTATAAAAATCTTCCATAGAAAAAATATCCAAATATGAATGTATATGATCAAAACTACAAAACTGTATTTGAAACTGAGCTCTCACGTCTTACTGAGTAAGGGAGTGCGTTGACAATGGACTTTGTTTTTCAGTAGGGGAAACCTGGGAATAAAGAACCAGGAAAGACTCATCCCCTCACACAAAAGGACAGAGTGAGCATGAATGAGACCATCAGAGGAAACAAGGCAGTGTGGACATCAGAAAAGCAAGAAGTGCAATGGAAATTCACAGATGCAACCTAAGGCAGTTATAACTGACTTGGTGTGGAGTGTTGTATTCATGTGCATGTGTCCTTTGTACATAGGTGTGTATGCTCACAAGTGTGACTGCTTGTGGAGATCAGGCATTGATGACATCGAACTTTTCTCTCCTGCTCTCCACCTAAAGTTTGGAGTCAGGTCTCAAAACAATCTAGGGAAGTAATTCTCAACCTTCCTAATGCACACACTAAAGAAAAACAAAACAAAAAATAGGTGTTTGGAGCCAAGCCTAACTTAGCCATATTTTAGCTCCTACAGCTAGCCATTTACCAGCAGCTAAACTATAACTCCAGGTAGTCTCTCCTGATTCTCTCAGACCAGCAGGTGACATACTCCAGGCCTTCTCCTTTGACCCTCTCAGTTCAGCAGGTGACATCTTCCAGACCTTCAACTGATAACAGATTTCTATATCAATTTTACCTTGTCTGTTATTTCCTCTCACAGGCTTGCCACTTTTTTTTTTTTGTATTTCCCACCGCCTTTCCTCCCAGCTACTTGCATGGCAGAGATTCTGTATAAATATTGGCTGAAATAATAAAGCTGAGGAGGACTTGAACAGAAAAAAAAGAAAAGAAAAGAAAATTTAACAACTATAATATAGGTTTTAAACTCCCAGTTTTATTTATATAAAATAATTATTTTCTGAACTACCACAAGAGCATATCCTTGTCAAGCCAATGAACACTATTCACTAATCCAGGTCATTTGACATTCTAATAGAGTCTACTTTTTATCATTTGGCCCCTATAATTTAACATACATGTCATAAATGTTTACTACTTTGTTTAGTTTTCTTATTATTGATAAAACATCAAGTTAATCCTACATTTAACATCTCATTACTAATATTAAGTTACTATTTGCTCACAGTAAATAATATCTAAAAGTAGAAGTTGATCTCAGCTTTTTGTACTGATAAATGAAGACTGACTAAAGGGTAAAGATATAAAAATTAAAATGATGTTAAAGATAAAAATAAGTAAACCTAATTTTTTTTAAAAGAAGAAAACTTAAGCTTCTTCTAAAAACTAGATAGCAAACAAGAGGAAGAGAAACCAGAAAAAAAATAGAACTTTTGACCAACTTCACATATGAGCCTCTAAGGACTTGTAGTCATCCTCATCAGCCTGCATGGAAGGGAGGATACACATTCCTGCTGTATATGTGAGGCCTCTCGGGACCCTTATGTAGCTCATTTTCTCTCATTGTGACAGGAAATCATGTTAAGAAACAAACAAAACATTGTAACACTAAATTCAGAGATTGTAATTAAAGTTATATGTAATACACAAAAGTGTTATTGTCACAATTAATTTTTAATACTGCATTTAAAAGTGCATTTCTAAGAATTACATCCATTATCTACCAGCATTTTTTGATTCTTAAAGCAAAAGTTCTAATTAAAGGAAAAATTTACGGAAGGATTGTTCTCACATTCCTTGGTCCACATTGGAGCATGGCCATTCAGAGGCATTAACTTTCTTACTTGAGGGCAATTTTATAAGCCTTTCTTAATGGTCATTTTTGAATTACAGTTATTGCTGACAGTGTAACTAATGGATGGATGGGTGATTGTGCAAAACTGTGATAAGATGATTAAATGATGCTTTCTAAAATTATTTTTTATTTTGTTCATTTGAAATAGGAGACTTCTGACCCAGAAAGTTCCACTTCTATTAGAAGGAAATACATGCCTACCCTTGAGCCCAGTGTAGCCTTTGTGTTACACTGGATCAGGAAGTAGCTTACTTTCTTCAGTGCTGCATTGACAGCTATCAAGATGAGCTTGTACTTTGTGTGTTCAAATCCAATTTTATTTGAGATACTAGGAAAGAGGCCTAAACACGGAAAGATTTTTGTATAAATTTAGAGTAAACTGTGGTTTGGTGTGAAGACGCTGAAAGTCAGATAATGTCAGAGTTTTGGCTTTTAACATGAACTCCCTCCTCAGTTTCTTTATACAGAAAATACACATAATATGAGTTGTTTTCCCCTACACTTATAGAAGGCATCGGGTGAATAGTGAGCACTTAGATCTAAACAAGTATTGCCAGAAGCAGTTATTATTTTTGGTTAAAATGACTATTATAGTTTGACTCTTCTGGTTTGTATACTGGGTTTGTAAACTGCAAAACAAAGGCCATGCAATTAGTTGACATGGAAATCCTCATTTATATGGTGACCTGCATATTTAGTTCATATCTTTGCTTTGTGTTATTTAGCAAATTCTTTATAGATATCACTATATGCTAGATATTGACTTAAATGATTAAGCTACAAACATATGGACACTGCCCTCATGGTCTGCAATTATTTTAACAAAACAATCTAATAGGGCAGAGACAGAATTTGGTGAAACCAGCAAAGGTGATCAAAAGAGCATTGCAGATGAAGAAAATATGGAAGTTGTGATGTCATCTTTCTTAGGCCCTTTCTTAGAGCCCATTGTGCAGTGTCTTATTTTTATAAAATTCAGAACTTCAGAGAACAGATCTGGTTACAGCAGAATGGGGGAATTTCATGGTCACTCAAAACTCCAGAAGGTACTATCAACAGGAGATTAAAAATTAAAAGTACATATTGAAACTTTCTTGATTATTTATCTTTCTAAAAGGCTCTAAATAACACAATGAACCACCATTTTCTTTGTATTCAAAAGCATAATCCCCTTTTCTTGTTTTGAGACTTCTAATTTGATGCTATTTACTGTCTTAATCAAGGGTTTCCTGATAGTTTCAGAGGGCTAGTCTGTGAACATCATGGCAGGAAGTGATAGGTAGTATCTGAGAGCTTTCCATTCTAATTTACAGGCAGCAGGCAGGGGTGGGAAGAGACTGGGATTGCTGTGGGCTTTTGAACCTCAAGGCCCACCTCCCATTCACACATCAACTCCAACAAGGACACACCTCCTAACCTTACTCAATCTATCAATTAGGGACCAAACATTCAAATATATGAGCTTATGGAAGAATTTCTCATTCAAACTACCACAGTAAATATTCTAGAAGTTTTTTTTTTTTTTTAAATAAATACGTTGCCTGATTTTTGCTGTTGTTATTGAATGCCTTTTTTTCTTTTTAATTGTTTTGCTAGGAATTAAGCCCAGGGTCTCATAAATGTAGAGAAGTATCTGAAGTTTACTATATTCCTGGACCAGCATATGGATTTTTAAGCAATGTTAAATATATTAAACTTTATTATTGGTTGGGAAACAATTTTTTCTATTGAAATGGAGAAAAGTCATGGTCAAAGCTGTGATTTAGTGAATATATTGTAGGGACACTGTGATGTTTAATAATTTTAGTCAATTAACTGGAATGAGGATTTTCCAGATTAGCAAATTACAGCTCTAGGTATGTCTGCAAAGAGACTCCAGAGTTGTTTAGCGAAGGTAGAAAAATCTGTGCAGAAGGTGGGTAGCAACATCTCATAGGCTGAGGCACTAGATATAATAAAAGGGAAAACATGGTAGCTGGTGCAGACATCCTCTCTGGTTCCTGCCCACTGTGGTATGAGCTGCCATGGGGTACTCATATCCATTAGAGAAGATGAGACTTTAGTAGGGTGACTTTAAATCAATCCCTTTCCCTTTCAGTTGGCTCACTTAGGCATTTGATTATAGGGATAAATAAATTAATATAGGAAACATTGAAAAAGTAATAATATGAGTAAGATTATGAATGGGTATGATAATTAAGAAGAAGGGCAATAGAAGAGGGTGTGATCCAAAGACAGACCTCATAAGGAAGTCAAAAGGATAGAAATAGATGCAACATTCCTGTGTAGGGGAAATAAAAATAGATATTTTAGCAAAAATAGAGAGTTAGAAGGTACCAATTATTTCTAGAGATTTTCAAACAATGAGATGGCTAATAACTCAAACACAGTAGGAAAAACAGGTTTGAAGAATGGAGTTATATGGCAAATCCCACAGTTAAATGAACATGGTGTACACTGGAACTTCTGGGAGCTATTAATAAAAGAGGGCTTTGAATTTCCAACAGGAAGAAGGTCAGTCTGTACTTACCATGGAGATAAGTAATCCATAGAATGGTGATTATTTGGTTTGGAGAACAAATGTCTATTGAAACAAAGCCCTTCAATATTTGCTGTTAATTATTTTGTAAACTATTTTTTCTTATGATTTCAGAGTATAACATCCTGTACTTCCTGATACCTATTCTGATTATCATCTTATCTCCATAATTTATAGTATTTCCAGGACAAACACTTTTTGTACTAATTTAATTTTGTCTGTTACTTTTTTTGATTTTATATAAAAAATCAATAACTAATATATTCTCCTGTTACCTAGAATTTTCTATAGTACATGAGATTAACATCTGTATTCCACACTATTCTGTAAACCTCAAAAAAGCAAGCATGTTTCTTTTATTTCACTAAATCCTAGAGCCTCTTGGAAAGTCTGGAACATGTAATTTGGACTATTCTTAAGAAAATAAGGGAAAATTACGACCATATTTATTAATAAGCACAAACTATCTATCTAAGTACCATCTATTTATATATTATCTGTCAATATATTTGTTGTTTATCTTTTAACAACAACCCATAAGGAAGACATTAATCTTGTTCTTTAGTTTACTAAAGTTAAAAGTAATTTTGAATTTTTTTTGATATTTTAAGTTTCAAAGAAGTTGAAGAAATAAGATTTGATTATTTTTTGAGTTAAGGTCTTCTGCCCTCCAGACTGGCCTTGAATTCATAATGTAACTGAGGATCTTGAACTTTGGAGCATCCTGCCTCTACTTCCTGAATTGTAAGGTTATAGGAGTGTGCTGCCACACTTTATGTGTTGGTGAAGATCAAACCATGGGCTTGGTGCTTGCTAGGCAAGTATTCTACCAACTGAGTTATAGTCTCTGCTCCAAAAGCTGACGTGTAAATCCCCAAGCCCATAACATTCTATGGTCAGGATTTTTCTCCTGTGTAGATATTTATCATTGAATTCTGTTATATTGTTTCTGGCTGTACCTTTATAAAAATTTCTGATATATAAAACTTGTAAATTTATACTTTGTATCTCAGTAAAATATATGAATATATGACATGTTGGCAATCCATTACTGATGTGTGACACAAAAGGGGCTTTGTTTAGCTCAGAATCTCAATTTCCTGGTATTTTACAGATAAGAAGATAACATCACAAACTTTTATCATTTACGAATAAATGCTTTCAGTCTCAATAAATCATTTGTTCCACATTTGACTAATTATAAAATCATGCTTTTTTCCCAAAGTGTATTTAAAAGTGCAATAGTTTTCAGAGCTCTTAAGAATATTCTCTAGATAAAGGTGATCATGGCCAAGGCAGAAGAGCTGCATTCAATTCCCCTAACCTACACGCTGAAAGTAGAGAATTGACCTTAGCAACTTCTTCTCTGGCTTGCATATGTACAGTGTTCATGCCATGTTCATGTCTACTCCTCCCCCCAACACAATTAAAGAAAAGTTTATGAATTAATATAGTTTATTGGTAATTTACCTAAATATACTTTATAGAAAAGTAACTGCATTTATTAAAAAAGCATTTAGCATAGCATATCACCAGTCAATTATGCAGAATATATTTTTTGGAAAAATTAATTGAACTTATTCAATTGTTTTAGATTACTAGTACGTAAACAAATATGCCAGTCTTGGAAAGGCTGTTAACTTGAGTCCAAATGAAAATATTTGTTTTCAATGACTAAACTGCCGTGATGTTTTTCAGCACCTCCATTTTCTCTCCAGTTCCTAGAATTACATGTAAATCTTGAGAACGTAGCTAGGGATAAGTCCCAGTGTAGGTTTATAGTTGGAAATAATTACCATGGATATCAAATTGCTAATCAAAACCACCATTCTTTGATAAAATTTATAAAATAATTTAAATTATGCCTTAAATATGTATTTTATGACTAGGTATTTGGTTATATCTTTTTACAGGATTTTTAGATAATGCATCATAATTGATGTGAATTTTTTATTAATAATTGTAGTTGTTAGTACTAATTTATGACACATGAATAGCATTTATAAAGAGCTTTTGTCACCATTTATCTATTCTTTTTTTATTCTGAGGTAAGGACATGCAATACAAGAGTGAAATAAGGTTTATATGTAAGATTTGTCCTGGGACAAATCTTGTGCTGTTTTTACAGTTTTGAGCACTAGTAATGAAGCTGCTTTGAGCATCTGTGACTACACTTTTGTAAAGAGATATGTTTTCATTCTCTTAGAATATATATCCTAGAAGCAGTATTGATAGGTCATATGTTATTTCTGTTTCCATTTTGAAGATGCTCCAAATGTTTTCCAGGGTTGCCACACTGTTTGATGCCCTCATTGGCAGTATACAACAGCCATTATTATTCACAGGGGCACTACTTTAAAAGCTACTATTGGAGGTCACTATGAGTGGCGATTTCAGGAAATGATCCATGGATATATGTTGTCAGAAGTTTCTGTCCTATCAACAACTCTCAAGTATTGAGCAGCCACATTCCAAATAATTGACTCAGAGACTTGTAACTACTGGACCAATAGATCAAGCATATTACTAACTAGCTCTTACACTTAAGTTAACCCATAATTATTATCTATGCTTAGTCTTGTGGCTTGGTACCTTTTCTCAGTCCAACATTTTCTTTTTGCTTCCTCTGCATCTAGCTGGCAACTGTGTCTCTGCCTTTCCTCATCCCAGAATCTCCTAGTCTGGTTATCCTCCCTAAACTTCATGCCTGCCTGGCTACTTGCCAATCAACATTTTATTAAACCAATATGAGTGATAATTTTTTTCCAGTGTGCAAGAGCTTTATCCCACACCAGATATATCAAAAGAATGAAGTGAATTCACAAGTCAGATTTGAGTCCAGAGCCAGCTGGTACCAGTACCTTTGCTTTTTCTCTACTTCAGTCCTAGGGATGCATTCTAGGAGGATTGAATATGAGTGAGAATGTCAATTTTCTGCTTCCTGTTCATTTTGGATCAACCACACTGTGGAGTAAAAGTAGAATAAAGAGTGGTGAAAGTCCCGCTCATTTTCCCCTGTGCCTTTTAATGTATTTATTTATTTTTCCTTCATGCATATGAGTGCTGTGACTGGATGTTTGCTGAACACTGTGTGTCTGGTTTCCCCAGAGGCAAGAAAATGCAGTAAAAGGCTCTGGATCTGGAGTTGAAATGAGTTCGGAACTGACTCAGATCCTTATAAGAGCCATAAGTATTCTTAATTACTGAGCTGTCTTTCAAATTTCTTTCACTTTCACATTTCTCATATAACATTTTTTAAATGTTATACAAAAGGCAAAAGGAAAACATAAAAAAGTTATAGAAAAAAAATCTTATTTTATGAAAACTTTATTTTATCCCTAAGAAACAAAAAACCCATACACATTCAATTGTGTGTAAACTGATTTCAAGATAGAAACAAGTAAATTAATACCTCCTAGGATTATTTCATTTCATGCTTTTTCTTCTCTTTTACAGATTTAGTAAAGAAAAGATGTAGCTACTTTCTATAGTGACTCTTCCATATTTCCTCTACAATAATAAGTATCAGGGGACAGGGTGATGATAAAGTGTTTACCTCTAAAGCACAAAGAAAGACTAGAGTTTCAACACTATAGCCATGATTAAAATCCTGGGTGAAACTCTTGGGCATACACCCAAAGGATACACATTCTTACCCCAAGGACATTTGCTCAACTATATTCACAGCAGCATGTTGTCAGAAGTTTCTGTCTCTGCCTAGCCCTGAGGTCCAGATCCACAGCGCAAAGCCACTTAGTTCTAAATACACATACAGAGGCTTTTATTAATTACAAGTTGCTTGGCTTATGGTGCAGGCATTTTACTATTCAACTCTTTACATTAACATATATTTCTTATTTATGTTTAGCCATGTGACTTGATACTTTTGCTTTGGTGCAGCATTCTCATCTTGCTTCTTTTGTGTTTTGAGGACTTCTCTTCTGTTCTTCCTCTTCCAAGAATTCTCCTTGTCTGGTCACCTACCTATATTTCTTGCCTGCCTAGTCTCTGGCCAATCAGCATTTTTTGAACCAGTATTTACATTGACATATATTTATAGTGTATAAGGGCATAGTCCCATAGGAGCACCATTATTCATTATAGCCAGAACCTGGAAACAACCTAGAAACTCCTCAATGAGTCAAAAAAATGCAGTACATTTACATAATGGAATACTACTCAGTAGGAAAAAAAGACATCCTGAAAATTGCAGGCAAATGTATTAAACTAGAAAAAATAATCCTGGTAACACAGGTGAAGTAACACAGACCTAAAAAAACAAACATGGTATACACTTACTCATAAGTGAATTTTAGATGTAAAACAAAGAATAACCAGGCTACAGTCCACAACTTTTGAGCAGCTAGGTAACAAGGAAAAACCTAAGAGAAACATCCATGCATCCCCCTGAAAAGGGGCAATAGATACTAGAATAAAGTCCTGAGTAAATTGAGACCATTGTGGGGAAGGAAAAGGAGGAGGTTGAAAGAGAACATGAAAGAATGAGATGATTGAGTTGGGGGAAAGACAGAGAGGGAGAACAATAAAAGAGATTCTTTAATAGAGGACACCGTTGTGGGGTTATGGAGAAACTTGGTGCTAGGGAAATACTCAAGAACCCACAAAGATGACCCCAGCTAAGACTCCAAGCAATAGTAGAGAGGGCGCCTAAACTGACCTCCTATAATCAAATTGATGACTACCCTAATTTTCATTATACAACCTTCATTCAGCAACTGATGGAAGCAGATACAAAAATCCACAGCTAAGCAATGGGTCAAGCTCCCAGCATAGTCAAAGAGCAGAAGGAAGATCATGATGAGGAAACCCACAGAGACAACTAGCCAGAGCTATTGGGAGCTCAGTGACTTTTAATTGACAGCGGGGATATCTGCATGGGACCAAATTAGGCCCATTGAATAAGAATGACAGTTTATGGGGCCTCTGGTAGTGAGACCAGAATTTATTCCTAGTGTATGAATTGGTTTCTTGGAACCTATTCCCTTCAGAGGAACACTTTGCTCAGTCTTAATACTGGGAGAAGGAAGTGCTTGGTCATATCCCGACAATATATGCCAGACTGCATTAACTCACCTGGAAATCCTTACCGTCTCTGAGGAATGGATGGGATTATGGATTGGGAGGAAAGCTCGGGCATGACTGGGAAGAGGGGAGGGAGAAAGAACAATGGTGGGTATGTTAAAAAAAAAAAAGAATTCACAAAATCCTGGGTGAAGGGAATGGAATTATAATCTCCCTTTTGAGTGGGTGGAGAAAGGTGGATTCCTGAGGCTTGCTGACCAGGCATTCTAGATGCATTCCTGAGTTTCAGGCCATTGAGAAAGATTCTGTCTCAAAGGAAATGGACCACATTTCTTATCATATAAGGTCAATAGGACAGAGTATGTGATGAAACCATGTTGATTAAATGCAAAACTCATTCTTTAATAAGTTCATATTTTAAAATACATTATAAAGCTTTTAGAGTAAGAAACACCCCATGTTTACTCTGTATTGATCCTTACAACTTCTAGAGCTTTTCTCGCAACACATCTATAGTCAATATCTATGCTTATATTAGCTACTATATATTCTGATAATAGCACACTGGAGCCATGGTTTCACCCTTTCTCAATCACAGTCTTTTCTAGGAGTTGATCAGATATGCAGGATGTCAGTTCCAATTTGGGAGGGACTGAATGACTTGGGAATTGGTATATAGCTGTTTTGTCTCAATAAAAGAATGTTTTGGGAAGGAAGAGGTATGGGAAGGAGGAAGAAAGGGGGAGCGAGAGAAGGGGAGAGAGAGAGACCCCCTGTTTTCTTGGAGAAACCATATCTTATTTTTTGTACATTTTGACCATCATTGCCTAAACCCATTGGCCACGAGCATTTGCTGACAACCATAGAAACCAAATCTTAGCTATCTTTAGTACTTTATTATTCAAGATATATCTTTGACTTTTTCTTTTACTAAATTTCTCCCTAGTCTTATTTCCTACAAAGCTTGAGAAGTTTCTATGACTCTCTGCGTTCATAGGAACTAGAAAAAGGCTTTCCCACTGTTTCCTTTAAAGTTACTGATGAGTCTGTGAGCAAATCTGTGACAGTTTTGTGTTTCTAATGTGGCCGAGAGAAGTCCTTCACAAAAGAGTTGTTTGCCATCACATCCACATCATTGCTCAACAACCCCATGTTCGACATTTAAAAGTTGGTTAAATACATTTTTTGTTTGAGTTTGTAGTGATTTGCTTCATTGAAATGTGATTTTTCTTACCACAATCTTCTACAATTTTTGGAAGTATAATAGTTTTTCATCAAGAAAACATTTTTTTCATGACATGAAAAGTTTTATTAAAAACATAATACTAAAAGTAACTTTCTCACAGTGTTTGTTTTCAGTTTGGACTCAAAATTAGATTTAACTACATGAATTATTCATTATTTGGAATTAGTTTACTGTTTCAAGTAATTGACTTTATACCATTTTACACATTCTTTTAATTTTGAATTATCTTAAATATCATAAAAGGAAGCCTCAAAAATCTAGTAACTTGGTAATTTGGGAAAAGGAATTTTATTAAAAAATAACACTGGCAATTTGGGTGTTCTGTGTAGAGATGACTAGTTTTAGTGTTTGAGTTTCTTTTTATTTTTTTCTTTTTACATAAATGCTTACTTGGAAATTTTGAATCTGGTTGACTTACTTTTTATATTTGAATTACAGAATGTATATAAACTCTGTTGATATAGTCTTAAATAATGAGGGACTCACTGAAGAAATCCAGCTGGAGTCTAAGTTTAAATTCTATAGAGTTCTTATGGTGTCCTCTGTTAAAAATGGGAAGCAAGAAACGTCTTCAGTTTGTATGATTGTTTACTTTGGTTGATGGTTTGTAATGACTGCCAACCTAATGGGATCCAAATCACTTCAGAGAAGTGAACACAGCAGGCGTGGGTACCTGGAGTAAGCCAATCTCTGGCCATTTCTGTGAGGGGTGATCTAGATTTACTGAGGTGGGAAGCCTCAGTTTAGCTGTTGGCAGGACCTTGCTATATATGGTCTGTGTCCTAATCTGAATTAATCTGAGAAAGACAGCAACAGCATCCATCACTCTCTCCTTCCCCATGGTGGATCTAGTATATGACCAGCTGCCATCATGACTTCCCTACCACAGATGACTGGAAACAGGAGCCAAAGAAACTTTTGCTGCCTCAAGTTGCTTTTGTGAGGATACTTTGTTGTAGAAACCAAATACCATGACTAATGCAGTTAAGCTTGGATCCAGTGCTTCTTTACCTATGGAAACATTCAAATCTTTGTTATCAAATCATTTTATCTCTCTTATCCAGAGAAATGTTAGCATTGGCTCCTCTCTTTTCTCACTCAGTCTTTCTGCAAATCATCTTGTGGGCAACATATACAAATCACCTTTCTCTGGCTACAACATACAAAAATAAAATAAGTGAATAATAAATTGGTCTGTTCAGGCAGCTGTGACAGAATCTAGTGTAATTGGTATTTCTTAAGCATCACAATCAACAGCTTTGGTGGTTGGGAAGGCTGAGATCCGGACACAGTGTAGTTACCGGTGAGGGAATTCATTATGAATCACCATGCCTCATAGTCTCGGAAAGGATGGGGTCCACTATTACACCTCAATCTCCTGTGTGAGAATAAAGCCCTTATAATCTAGTCATGTCCCAGAGATCCTACCTTTAGATCTTCCTTGGTGCTCAGGGTTTTTCTTTTTTCTTTTTTGTGGTTTGTAATCTAAGATAAAGTGTTATCTAATCTGGGATAAACTTGAACTCTGCACCCTGCTGCCTCAACCTCCAAGGTGGTGGAACTGTATACATATTTTTCCCAGCTGAGTGTTTCATTTGTTTTGGGATTCTGAGGTCAGCCCAAGGCCTCAAATACCCAAATTTCTATCCATGAGTAACAGTTAGAATTCTTAAAATTAAATATTATTTATAAGAGAGCATCAGCACTCAGATCAAGTAATAAATTTTGAACTTCTTAGCTACCATTGGCTTTAGTGTTACTGCATGTAAGGTTGAGACAATGTCTTTCCATCTCAACTCCATGCTTTGACTTTTCTTTTGCTGGATTTATTTATACTGGAGACAGAGGAAGCTTCTAACAGTCCTTGGATGACTGATCCTTGTTAGTTTTATAGGATCTCATCTAATGCTCTGACTGGTTTAAGTGTAGACTCATCCTTAAAGTAACTTTTGTGGTGAGGGAAGAACTACCAGGACTGGCCAGGCCAGAGGACATAGACTACGCCAAGCTCCATTTGCATTATGTGAATGCAGAAGAGGTTGGCCCCTTGGAATGGAAGAAGAGGGCAGTTATGGTTGATATGTGTGTTCCCTCTAAGGATTTATTTCACAGAGTGCTTTATTTAAAAAATTCTCTTATTTCCTCTGTATTTCTAAATAAATTATGTTAGTTTCTCTTTACTCAGACATGGACTTTAAATAAAGAGCATAACTGATAGACTACTGATGGAGAGAAAAAGACTAACAGTACTTGCTGATTTTATATCTCTACTATTAGAACCAAACTTCATCTTTATCTCAAATGTTTGCTTGTCCTTTAAATATCTTAGAGTGGGATGTAAACTGTGAGAGTCTCAAGGATGGCAAATAACTAAAATACTCTATTTACTACCATTATGCCAGAATCATATTAAATATACAGAATATTACCTTAGAGTTAGTTTAGAATCCTCTCACTAAGACTTATGAATCACTTTATACCCAGTCACAATTCTTTCATTTACTTTCATTTAAAATTCAGTCAATGGTTGCTGCTAGGCATATCCATATCTCTAATGTTATTTGTTTTTAAAGTAAAATTTACAATGTCAAATTTATTATTCATTGATCATGTTCTGAGAAAAAAAATAAAAAGCCTGAGGATTATATTTTGGAAATCTATCAGTGTGTTGAAAATGACAGGTTTGTAAGTAGAATATAAGTAATAAAGGAAAAAGTATTGTAATAAAAAATAGAGATGACATGTAAGAACAGAGCATGGGTTGTCTGATAATTCTCTTACATTAAAATAAAATTCAAAATTATTAGGATAGAGTCTTTAGAGCTCAGTACTGTAGCTCAACTTTTCCTCTCACACCTGTGTCCTTTTCAGACCTGAGCTATAGTTAGATTGGAATTGGCTGCTGGAATCTGCTCCCCTATACTCCAGGCTGCATAAACTTCTTCATTCTGTACCCACCCCAGGTTCTTCTTTCCACAGCAGTACTTTCTCTAAACTTTCATGAGTAGACAACTAAAGCCTTTCTTTTCTTAACATCTCTTCTCTCTTCCTCCCTCCCTCTATTCCTTAATTTTGAGCCTATCTTTTTTTTTCCACTGATGACACCAATTAATTCTGTGTTATCTATTGCTTATGGCATTTACCACTATTTTCTCTTTCTGCTATAAATGACACATATTGTAGTTCCCTACTTTTTAAATTTTTTATCCACCAACTGCAAACTCTAACTCTGATCCTTTCCTTAGCTTACAAATGTGTTTCAGTTTTCTGGAGGAAAATACAAAACTACACAAAATTTCTTTGTGTTCCTAACAATCAGATTCTTCATCTTTTTTGTCTAGCCTGAAAAAAAAAGATTTGTTTCCTTGTGAATGAATCTCAGTCCTTGATCATATACTCATTCCTTGTGAATGATCATATATTCATTCCTTGTGAATGAATCTCAGTCCTTGATCAAATCTCAGAGCTTTGATCATGATGACATTCTGCTGTCCTTATGCCATGAGTTCTTCTCTACTTTTTTTTTTTAATGTTTCTTAGCATTGGAACATTTCTTGATAGTCTCTACATTGTTCTGCATCAGGTGCCATCTCTTTTCTTTGCCTAACTTTATAAAGACATCTCAAAAATGTTTGTCAAAATCTCCATTCACTTATTACATAGACTCAATTCCATAAAATAAAGAGTATTGTTGGGAAAATCACATTTAAAAATATTAAATAGTTTTTTATTTTAATTTGTTTTTGACAATTTTATGGATGTAAGATGTGAATGGATTAACAAACTGTACAGCTACACAATGGAGTACTACATAGCACTAAGAAAAAAATGATATCTGAAACTTTGCAGGCAAATAATGGATTTGGAGAATATCCTCCTGAGTGAGGTATCGCAAACCCAGAAAGATAAGCAGGGGATGTACTCACTCATTAATGGACTTGAAACAAATAGCAAAGCACACGAAACACCTTGGACTGGCACCTTGGAGCCCATTCCCTCCAAAGGAACACCTGACCTCAGTCTTGATGAGGAAAGCATATTTGCCTGGAGTGGATGCTGAACCAAGCTACCTTGAGACCTTGGGACCTCCTGCCCTTGCTGGGGAGGAGATAAGAAGATGGGGGAAAGAGAGAGTGACTGGGAGGGGTGGGAGGAGGAAGGGAGTGTGAACAAGGGGATGCATGGATAAAAAATGAGACTTTATTCATAATATAAAAAGAAAAAAGTGTATTCTAATCATTGTTTCTCTCCACACCCTCTAAGTTCTTTCCCATTCTGTCAACCCCCCTCTTATTTCCTTTCAATTATTTGTCTCTCTCTCCTTTAAAATCTACTGGAATCTTCTTTGTGGGTTTGAAACTATTGATTTAAAAACTGAAAGCAGTGACTTCTCAACCCCAGAATTTATCAGTTGTGATTACTTCAGTAGGAAGTAATAGGGCCTAATAGAGCCCTTTCCAAACAGTGAATGACAGTTGATTGCTCCAGTCTTGTGTAGGCTATTGCAGGCGACCACAGCTGTATTGACCATTTTGGTTCTGTCAAGCCCAGAGGTCAGTATTTTACAACTTCATTTTGGCTATCTTCCAGCTCTTGCGTTCTTTCTGACCACTATTCCTCAATGATCCATGAAACACACAGGTGGTATAAATGTTCTGCTTAGAATTGCTCACTTATTTTCTTCATCTTTAGCAGCTACATGAAGAACATTCACTGCTCTTCATGCAAAGAGAAACTTCTCTAATTAAGGCTAGGAATAGCATGCATTTTTTATTTTTTAAAATTTATTTATAAAACAAAGTCTTTTTTTGTCCCATGTATCCCCTTGCTCTCCCTCCATTCCCCTTCCCAATCCCTCCCTGTCTGCCTTCAGCCTCCCTTCTCCCCATTCCCTCCTCCAAAAGAAGTCCTAAGGTGGATTACTTTTACCAGAAGACAACTTTGCATTTTGACTTTATTTCATTCTTAAAATACTATAATCCTGAAAGCTTAATTTTTGAACATTTTTTCAGTTTATTTATTTATTTACATGGAAAAAAAGACTTTATTTTTTTAAAAAAATAAAATAAGAAAATAAGAAAGAAAAAAGAGTTGAAATAAAAAAAAAAAAGAAATGATCAGTACCAAAAAAGATAATTTCCACTTGGCAAATTTTACACCACTAGGGAAAGCATCTTGAATCTTTCTTTAAATCAGGGACCTAATTTGATAATTTAATATGGGGATGATTAGAGTACTTGATACCAGAATTAGAAGCTATGTGGAAGAAAAGCTTTTGCTATTGAAACTAAACATGTAGATATAATTATTTTCATTTTTATGATAACAAATTCTTTATAAAGCATTTTTCTTTTTAACAGCAAACAATTCAGTCGCTAGTTTCTTAATTAAACTTAATCAAGGTATAACAAACCATTAGGTTTGAACAAGAAACTGTATTACAAATGTATTCTATTGGATTGTGTACATGACTTTGGTGTTAGTATTCATATTGATGGTAAACTTTGTGAATATTAAGGGGACTCATTATCACAGTATATTGAAGAATCATTCTTAATCTTTTTAAAGAGTCTTTGAGACAACAGGGAAGCCATTGATAACTGACAAGGGCTGACCTTTGCAGAGAAATTGTTGATCTGATGCTGTAAGCCCATCAGTCATGAAGTACTTCCTACAACCTGCCATGTGTGCTGCAGAATAAGTGGAGGGACGTGACACAAGGGAAATGAGAACTTAAAGGAACATTCTCATCAAAAGAAACTTTTGTGTTTTTGTTTTGTAGGTATTTGTTTTGTGCCTGAGATGCCTCATTACTGATTTGTTTTTTAGAAACATTTGTAGCTATAAATTACAAAACTTAGAAAGTTTTTATGTTGCAGAGAGTTTATATATTTGTCAGTTTTGCTCATAATCATATCTTTATGTCATAACTTTTTCCCCAAGCATGTTTTATATTCTTTCTCATGTGGTGATTTTAAAAGATCTGTGAGCCGGAAATTTTATCTAGGATGTGAGGCCTGTGTACACAAATAGTGTTAAGAATAACTTCAGGGCCTTGATGTCTGGGGTAGTAAGGATGTCTGAAGCCAAGCATGATCACCTGTGCTTGACCCTGGTACTCACATGGTAGAAGTATCAAATGCCATTGTGTAGAATGAATATTGAACTTTTAAAGTTAGGGTTAGGGTTAGGGTAGGTGTAGACGTATCACAATTTCAGGTGATGGGCATCTAGGTTGTTTTCAGGTTCTTGCTATTACAAATAATGCTGCTATGAACATAGTTGAGCTAATGCTTTTGGGGTATGACTGTGCATCTTTAGGGTATATACTGTATTGCTAGATCCTTGGGGAGAGTGATTCCCAGTTTTCTGCGAGAGCAGCATACTGCATTCCAGAATGGCTAAAGCAGCTTACACTCCCACCAACAATGGAGTAGTGTTCCCCTTGCTCTGCATCCTCTCCAGCATAGCCTATTATTTGTGTTTTTGATCTTAGCCATTCTGACAGGTATAAGGTAGTATCTCAAAGTTGTTTTGATTTGCATTTCTCTGATGGCTAAAGAGGTTGAGCATTTTTTCAAGTGCCTTTTAGCCATTTGTAATTCTTTGAGAATTCCCTTTTTAGTTTGTTCTGAACCCCAGTTTTTGATTGGGTTAGTCAGGGTTTTGGGTTCTAGTTTCTTGAGTTCTCTACATATTTTAGATATCAGTCCTCTGTTACTTGAAGGGTTGGTAAAAATCTTTTCCCATTCTGTAGGCTGTCATTTTGTTTTAATGACTGTCGTTGGCCTTACAGAAGCTTCTCAGTTTCAAGAGGTTCTGTGTCTGTGCTACTGGTGTTATATTTAGGAAGTGGTTACCTGTGCCAATGCATTGGAGGGTATTTTTCACTTTCTTTTCTATCAAATTCAGTGTAGCTGGTTTTATGTTTAGGCCTTTCATCCTGAGTTTTGTGTATGGTTATGGATTTGGATGTATTTGCATTTTTCTACACACTACCATCCAGTTATGCCAACAAAGGTTGTTGATGATTCTATATTTTTTCCATTAAATATTTTTGACCTCTTTGTCAAAAATAAGGTATTCATAGGTTTGTGGATGAATGTTGGGGTCTTCAAATCAATTCCATTGATCTATGGTATAACTTGAAGTCGGGGATGGTGATGCCTCCTGAGGTTCTTTTGTTGAGCAAAATTGTTTTGGCAATCCTGACTTTTTTGTTATTCTAAATGAAATTGAATATTGTTCTTTTAAGGTCTCTAAAGAAATGTGTTGGGATTTTGGTGGGAATTGCATTGAATCTGTAGATTGCTTTTGGTAAGATAGCCATTTTTACTATGTTGATCCTACCTATTCTAACAGACATTCAAAGAAGAACTAATATCAGTACTCAACAAACTGTTCCATACAGTGGAAACTGAAGGAACACTGCCAAACTCTTTTTATGAGGCCACAATCACCCTGATACCCAAGCCACTAAAAGATGCAACTAAGAAAAAGAACTACAGACCAATCTCCCTCATGAACATTGATGCAAAAATACTCAACAAAATTCTGGCAAACTGATTACAAATATATATATATATATATATATATATATATATATATATATATATGTCATCCACCATAATCAAGTAGGCTTAAACCCAGAAATAGACAGATGGTTCAACATATAAAAAACTATAAATTCATCATATAAACCCATTAAAGGAAAAAAAACCACATGATCATCTCCTTAGACGTTCAGAAAACCTTTGAGAAAGTCTATCACTCCTTTATGATATAAGTCCTGGAGAATCCTAAGTATAATAAAGGCAATTCCCAAGAAACCAAAGGCCACCATCAAACTAAATGGAGAGAAACTCAAAGCAATCCCACTAAAATCAGGAATTAGACAAGGCTGTCCCCTCTTCCTTTATTCAATATAGTTCTCAAGTTTTAGCTAAGCAATAAGAGAACAAAACAGGATTAAGGGAATACAAATTGGAAAAGAAGAAGTGAACTATCTCTATTTGTAGATGATATGATTGTATACATAAGTGACCCACCAAATTCTACCAGGAAACTTCTCCAGGTGATAAACACCTTAAACAATTTAGCAGGATACAAGATTAATTTAAAAAAATCAGTAGCCCTCCTATACATTAAAGACAAAAAGGGGGTAGCTTTTTTTTTTATCATGTGGCATTTGTAAGAATCATGAAATGAAATTCAGATTTACTTTCTGTAAAGAATTGCCATGGATTATCTACATCTAAGATAGATTTGATTAATACCTGTCTTGAGTGGTGCACACATGTGCTAGCAAAGAGGTTGATTTAATAATATCACTCCTTGAAAGATTTGTCTTTATTATAAAAACATATACCAATATAATCTTAGCTCCTGGCTTTCTTCAGAGAGGAGCTCGCATGAAAATTATTAGAGATGAAATGTAAAAATGTATTTCAGATAATGACAACATGTTAGCTCTGTAGTCTTAATAACTTTGTTAACTTTTTAATTCATATTGTTTTCACTCAAGAATAATTTTCAAAAATATAGAAATCTGAGGTAAACATAGTTCTGGTACAATAGAGCTTTGGCATTTTAGAAGAGGTAGAGCTCTGATGGATCAATCCTAGACTTTTTTGAGACAAAGCTTTCCTGTGTAGCCCTGGCTGTCCTGGGACTCACTGTGTAGATAGACTAGACTGACCTAGAACTCAAAGATCTGCCTGCCTCTTACCCTCAAATGATGAGATTAAAGATATGCTTAGCAAGGAAGACTTTTAAAAAATATTTTAAAAATGTGTGTGTGTGTGGGGGATTTCTTGTTGCTGAAGGTACAGGTAGTTTTGAGCAACTCAATAGTGTGGCTTTTAAACGCTAAGCTATTTCTCCTGCCCTATGTAGGGAGATGTTTAAAAAAAAAAAGTAGACCATGTTTTGCTTAGTCCTTTGAAAATATAAAACAGCTACAGAGAACAACTCATTCGACAAACACACTTAATGCTATGTGAACCAATTTTCATGTCTCTGAAAAGTCCTAGGGAAAATAAATGTTTTGACTACAAATGATAAAATGTTCTTGCACATAAGAGAACTCTGACAACAGACATCCCTACAGAAGATTATGTCTAGTCATGATCTCAATTTATGACAGTGAGCATCTTTTGGTAGGATTTACTGGTCATTCTTATACATTGCTTGGAAAAATGTTTAAGGATTTAGTTCATCTAAAACTTTTTAAAGCTTTAATGATATATTTTCATTTATTTGTATGGTTGGTTTGACTGCATGTATGTCTGTATAATACATTAACACAGTAACCACGTATTAGAAAGAAGCAAGTGTCCTCTGAAAGAGTAAGAGTTCTCTTAACCATCAACTGAGTCATCTCTTCAGTCTCAATCAATTTTTTTTAATCAATCAGACTACAAAATTTTTATAATTGAGTTGTGGAGTTACTAAGTAAAATACACAAGCTACAGAAGTGAAAATGTCATGTGATTCTACTTACTTAAGGTTTTTAAAATAGTCTCTTACAGTTAGCGGGTAGCATTTTGGCAAGGCTGAAAGTAGGAAAAAGACCTAGAAGTGTTCCATGGGTTAGATTTAAAATGTTTGTGATGGATAAATGCTAGAGATTTGCTATGTGATGTTAAAGTTTAAATGACAGTACCTATTATTAATTTTGCTGAATGTTTAAAAATGAAATTAATACTTTGTGAGAGACATGTAGCAAATGAAAATCTTGAAAGATTACTACCACTGCGTAAATTTGAGAGAGGAAAGCCAGTGTTTAGTGTGTGAGAGAGGCATGGGAAGGTCACCTTCTTTGCTTTGAACTGGTGATGATGGTGATGGTGAGAGCTCCTAGGTCCCTGCTGTCATACCTGCACTTGTTCTCATACTTCTTTGCCATGATTAACTCTTGTCCCTCTGGAACCATGAGCACAAATAAACTCTTCTATAAGTTGCCTTTGTCCTGGTGTTTTATCACAGCAACGGAAGAATAAGATCTTCATTGAGTTTTCTCTATATCCTGGAACTGTAACTCGTAAGAGGGGAATAAGCCCGAGTATAAATATAGATAGATGTTTCTAGACAAATAGTGATATTTGCAAGGCAGATACCCATCCATTTACTGCATAGCAATAATGTTTTTGCCTTAGGTTCCAATATGTTGCATAAATGAGATTGAATTTTCTTTATGAACATTGGCAATATGAAAAGAAATCATCATTTTATATAAGAGTGAATGCGTGTACTTATCTTGTCTAGCCCCAATTGAATTATTCAATAATAAGTACAATGTTGACATTCAAAATGTAAGCTTATGTCTTCCTTCTAGTTTAAAACAAATTTTCAGATTATATTCTAATTTAAAGTACAAAGGAACTCATATATTTTAGTAAGCTTATTGGCCATATTTTTCTTTAAAATATATTGTATATCATTCTGTAAGAAAATCAGTTTTCCAAGTCTTCGAAAAGACACATTAGCCTACAGGTTTGTTTATTTTTCTTGGAATCAAGAATTCAGTACTTTTTAAAAAATATTTTAGTAGATTTTTTCATAAATAAAATTATTTAGAATTTATCTATTTCCTTTTAAGGTTTATATCTACTCACTATAGAAAGAGCATCCTCTTTGACTTAAGCATGTATGTAGTATTTTCTTATGTTTTTAAAATGTATTCAAATAATGATTTAATTTAAAAAACAGAATAAACTCATTCTTAATAGTAGAGGTTAGGTTAACTTTAAAGCAATGGAAATTAGAAGAAAAATGACTCCGGCAATGCTGTATTATTCTCTATGGATTTGTATATTTAAAATATTTTATAATATTTTTAGTCTCATTAAAGTAAAAATGCCATTATAAATTTAATAAAATAAAAGCTAAAGTTTTCTTAGGCTAAATACTCAGTTTGGTGCTAGTATCTTTAGAGTAAAGAAAAAACATGGAGAAAGTTGGCCAAAACCAATATCTATATTATTATTGTAAGTATTTATGTAGAATTTCTCTGAGATCTGAATTGTTATTAATGGTTTCCCTAAGATAAAAGTTTTAGAAACACTAATTTACAAGCTCAGAATTATAAAACCCAGAGCATTCAATAGAAATTATTATGTTGTGACTGTGAAAAGACCCTTGTGGTTTTTTGTTTGTTTGTTTTTAGCAACTAGTCAATTGATTGGCAAAGATTGACAGAGGTCCCAAGACCCTTTGGTTTGTGAAGATAGGAATTCCAAATACAGATGTATAATGATGATTTTCCTATTATACCTGGAAAATGGCACATAAGATCTTCCTTTCATATTGAATACTACTATCATTCATCTACACATTCCAAACTGAATAGAAATCTCATTAGTTTATATTCTCCCTGATGTTGCACAGTGCAAATCCAATTCCATTTATTTCTAACACCAAGCCTTAGTCCCCAGAACCTGCTCCCTACTGTCATTTTTATCACCCTGCCCAGCTCACACGTGTATCTTGATTTTGTAAAGTACTCTTGAATTGGTCTGTCTTCGTGCATCTCCTATTGTCATTTACCTTTCCAGTTTACTTTCTAATGAAACTGAATGATCTCCAAGCTCTTAAATTAGATGGTTTTTTTTTTTTGAGTTCCTAATACCTCCCAGGGCAATATTCTTTAATGGTTTTCCATATTTTAAGTTAAATATGAATGATTTTCTTAAACCAACTACTTACATCTGTTGCTTAATTCTCTATGACATATCTCAGTTTTGGATGCCATACCCCAGTGACCTGTCCTCCTGACTGTATGCAAAGAGGTGAGGTTATCTTCTCCACCTTCCTGATATGCTGGCACTTCTGGTCTTCTGTGACTGCCTACTTCTATTAAGAGTTTCCTAAGACCCAACTTAAAGTAGCTACTGAGTAATTAATTGCTTTAAAAGTTTAAGATATATTTCACTAATAATACCTGTATACATTTGTGATGTATGTTAACATGGAGTTTGGGGTTGGTTGTTTTTTGTTTTGTTTTTATTTTTCTGAGTTTTTTTATTTTTCTTAAAATTTTCTCTCTCTCTCTCTCTCTATATATATATATATATATATATAGAGAGAGAGAGAGAGAGAGAGAGAGGAGAGAGATATATCACTGCTCCCCCCTCCCTTTCCTCCTCCCACTCCCTCCCAGTCCTCCCTCAGCCTCCCCCTTATCACATTCCCCAAGGAGGACAAGGAGTCCCAAGGTGGGTAGGTTCAGTCTGGCCTATTCAGTTGAGGTAAGTCTGAGTTCCTCATCCCCATATTAAGGCTGGGATAGGTGTTCCTCTGTAGGGAATGGGCTCTGAAATGTCAGATCATGCACAGGAACATAGTCTGATCCTACTGCAAGAAGCTCTAAAAACTACCTATGCCATTTGACAGTCATCTGCCTTTGGAGGGTTTAGTTCCTTTCCATGAAGGTTCCTCAGTGATTGTTTCTGAGTCAGTGAGCTCCCAATAGCTCCAGTCAGCCGTCTCAGTGATTCTGTGATTCTCCTCCTCATGGTCCTGATCCCTTTGCTCATATACTCTCTCTCTCTCTCTCTCTCTCTCTCTCTCTCTCTCTCTCTCTCTCTCTCTCCAGATGGACTGAGAGTTTGACCTGGAGCTTAGCTATGGATCCCTGCTTCAGCCTCCATTCATTGCTGGATGAGAGCTCTATACTAACAGTTAGGGTGGTCATTCATTTGATTATAGGGGAAGTCCTGTGTAGGCAGCCTCTCTACTGTTTATAGCTTGTTTTGATATTGTTATGTAATGTGAAATGGTTAATCAAGTGCAGTAGTTTGCATACCTTTGGTTTAGAGAACAATGTTAGAGGTCTAGTCTCTTAACAATTTTTAAACATAGAATATATTTTTCTCTTCTTAATTGAAAAACCTTTGGAAATATTTATTTGTTGTATATACCAATTTAAAATAGGATGCTATTTAAAATTGATAAATAGATCTAAAGAACATAGCAAGAACCTGGAAACAACCTAGATGTCCCTCAACTGAAGAATGGATTAACAAACTGTGGTACATCTACACAATGGAATACTACTCAGCAGTAAGAAAAAAATGATATCCTAAAATTCACAGGCAAATGGATGGATTTGGAGAATATCCTCCTGAGCGAAGTATCACAAACTCAGAGAGATAAGCAGGGGATGTAC